>JBBMOC010000471.1:16355-41958 GCA_037975185.1 Centropyge bicolor
TTAACCTAGCTGGTTAGCCGTAGCTAGTTTGATTATTTCGAATAAAGCAGCTTTTTTCAGCCAATAGCGTTCATTCAGCCGGCCCATAGGACCCGCCTCAGCTCCGCCCTCGCTCCACCTCTTTGTCCATATTTGGAGTAACCGGAGGTAGGCTACCAAGATGGCTACGCACTACGATTTGCTTCATTTTTGCTCTTCAGAAACCTATGGGTGACGTCACGGACACTACGTCCATATTTTATACAGTCTATGCTAATTCCCCATTTAGACAAAGATCAAACAATTACTGATATAAGCACTCAACACCTACAGCTTCTATGAGGCTTTGACACCAGTGACTAAGATTCATGGAGCATGTTGTTATTGAAAGGCTGAAAACTAACTCGGTATAAAAACTGTGCAGCACTTTCTTTCCGCCTCACTCACCTTTAGTGGGCGGTGCTGAGGTGGCCAGAGGTCTCCTCCCGGCGTGGACGCCTCCTGGTTGCACGCCCAGGCTCTGCTCCTCGCAGTAGCCCAGCCGGCGCAGCGCGTCAGCCAGAGCCGACTTCAGCAGCTGGATCTCGTCCTCCTGCAGCTGCAGCTTCTGCTCCAGGTGGGAGACCCGGTCCTCCATGTCCATGTTACTGCTGGCCGACACCGTGTCATCTGCACAGGAGGAGCAGGGGTCATGTAGTTCATCACTGCAAAAACTCAAAATCTTACCAAGTATATTTTTCTAATTTCAAGTCAAAATATCTTATCACACTTAATATAAGTGTATAAGACACAATCACCTAACGAGTAACATTTCAGTAAGATATAGTAACTTGTTTTTAGACGGTGCATCTTGAAAATCTTGTTAAGTGAAACAGTCTTGAAAATCTTATTTTGAGTCATATCTCAGATGAAACATGCCATAAGGTTTTTAAGCTGCTGTGCTATTTGTAAAAGATGAATCATCTTAGTTAACAGACTTAACTTGAAACTTTACAATACAACTAAAATATAGCTGAGTTTTTTTCCAGCTAATTTCAAGATCTTGTACGGCTTAACATATTGTCTTATTTCAAGAAATCTTATCAAGACAATTTTCACTTGTTCCATTGGCAGATTTTTTCACTTATTACAAACAAAAATATCTTGTATTATTTTTTTTTTAACTTATTTTTGGAGGGGCCTTTTTTCCAGTGCAGATCTCAGTTGTTGGGGCCTAAAGCTCACGATGCAGTTTACACACATGGAGAGTGATAACAACATATTACCTCTGATCATTATAAATACAAACAGTGTCAGTAGAAAAAGGAAAGACATCACAGTTCATCCCACAGCGTTTGAGAAAGCATTGAATTCCATCTACAGTACATGAGAGAGAAGAAAGTATGAATCTATGCATCAGGGAGTGTAAAAAAAAAGAGGAAAAAATAGCAGTATAAGAGCTATGAGTGACTGGTGCCTGGAGATTTCCTCATTTATTTGCCTCATTTATTTGGATGTAAACCTGAACATCTGCTTCAGCTGAGTGTTATGGATCTGCTCCTGCTGCAGCTGCTGCTTTGTCAATCTACGGTTTTGAGTTTCTCCGTGGCCATACAGGAAACTTTACTGGTTTTAATAATTCAGACTGTGTGTGTGTGTGAGCGTAAGTCAGGGAGTGGGAGAAGGAAAACATAACCAGACACCAGTTGTGTTGTTGTTTTGAAGAACAGCAGGGTGGAGACGGAGTTACCGGCAGAGAAACAAAGCTTCGTCCTCTTCATCCTCCTGCATTAAGATTTAAAGGTCTTTAACCCCGTTTGCATTATGGAGAAATGCTTTGATTGGCAGGTCCTTATTTAGTCTGTGTCACCTCTCCTGCCGACTGCAGAGGGCAGTAATGCAAATGTGAGAAAAAGCAGAGGACAGCTGATCTAAACATGGATGTAAATTATGCAGGTTTTTTCTGGATATTTCATGAGGAAGGAAACACATTCGACACGTTTGTTTGGCCTGGAGGATACACACAGTGTGTTCTGGTGAGAAACACTGGGAATCTTAAAATGCTGGAATTTAGTCTGTTCTTATATTCTAACCACAGCAGCTGCTCTGAGTTACAGATGGTAAAATCAGTCAGTCAGTCGACAACAGTCAAAATTACATGCGGACACTGATAGAGCTCTTCTCTCTTCTTGAACTCTGTCCAGCGTAATCGTGCACCATCCTCCCACCCAACATGGTGACATCATCGGAGGCAAACTGCCCGGTGCAGATTATTAATCTGTGGCCCACATTAACAGATTACAACCTGATAAAATCAAAAACAGGTTTCTGGTTCTGGAGGCGGAGCATCTCGATTCTCCATGCGTGATACATTTTAAAGCCTGTCCCTTCTCTGTAATGAAGCCAGCTCTGCAGCAACACTGGCCTCATGACACACAGAGTTTCATTCAATACAGAGACACTTACATCTTTTAAATATTGTACCAACTTCACATTTAGGCTTGAACGTTGCATTTTGTATTGTATTATTTTCTGTATTAAAATTCTTTACGCCTGTTGGCTTCATATTCTCGACAGAATTTAAACTGGGAGCAGACATCAGGTGAAAATCAAGAATCAAACAATCATGTACGAAAATACTTTAAATTAAGTGGGTTTTTTTCTTTAAACATGTATTTGTTCAATCATGTTTTAGAATTCTGTATTCAAAAGTCTGACATATCTCAGAGGTATCGGCCTCAAAGATGAGGTCGGACATAAGAAACTGCAAAAAAGGAAATAAAGAAAAGTTTTAATCTTTAATCCGAAGACTCACTGTTATTTATGAAAAACACCAGATTTGAAAAAGCTGAATCCTGTGATAAGAGGATAAGCCACAGTATCAATAACTACTAAACATCAGTCTCAGCCTTCAAATACCTTTTTCAGTCGACCACTTTGGTGATTGTCTGATTAGTTACAGAGTAAAACCAAGCCAATATTATTCAAATATTACTCTGTTAAATTGAATAACCTCTAAAGTAGACAGAGTTTATTCCTCAGGCTGCTTGCAATACACACACACTGGAATCAATTAAAATACAACAATCAGCAGCTTGAGTTCAACATCTACATGAACGTTTCTCATTACTGTTAATGTAAATGTAATGTCTCCTCATGTGTGCTCCATTCAGAGATTAAAGCTGCAAACATTTAACTTTAAACTAAAAGAACGCTGCATCTCAAAAAGGGATTTTACAGTCACACTGCTTCAGCACAAGTCAAGCCTGCACTCCCAGCATGCATCTGTTCGGCGCTGTAAGCCGAGCCGGGGGACACAGGGAGCACTGTTACTGTTACTGTATCACATCTTGCAGTCAAATGAGACAGGAAGCTCCCACAGGGAAAACAAGCTGCAGATTTACATAGAGAAGTCAGCTCAGGATACGTTTGCATGGCAGAGGTGTGCGATAACGTCAGATTACCTCAAACCTGCTTTAATGTTTCTCCTCTTAAATTTCTATCAGAAAACAAACAAACCAAAAAAAAGCTTTTTACAAATATTAACTATAATTATTTAAACCTGCAGCATGTATGTCATTTCTGCTACCGGGGGTTTCTCAATCAAAGGAATCAAAAGAGGTCATTTGATGATGTCATGAAGTAGCATGGGATCATGGGAGTTGTTGTCTTCATTGTTAAACAAACTTTGCTGAACACGGTCCATCTGCCAGGACTCATGACGAGGTAATATTAGTTTTATTTACATTACATTTAGCCACGTTTGCCAACTTCCTCACTCCCTCTCTGATGTATCATCTGGTGTTTCCCGTCCCCTGCCAGCTTCTGAAACGCATTCGTCTTCATTTTGGTCTAAAGGCAGCTTCAGAGTCAACGACCCATTTGAAAATTAAAAACTCAAATCAAGTAAATTAATTACAGAAGCCATTTTTTACGCAGTTTTCCCATGGAAATTTGTGTGGTCAAGTAAACAAATGAAGGTTTTCATTTCCTTAAGTGTCATTATGGAAATAAAATCAATAAAAATCAAATCTCTTCTTACTGTCCTGAACGTGTTGCCTACTCACATAGATGATGCAGAGAAACCACAGTCAGTCAGAGTAATACAACAACTCTCTTCTGTGGGAGAAATCAAGCACTCGTTTCTTACATTATTCTCTTTCCTTTAACAGAATAAAGGTGAGTTGGAAACATAGGGACTGGGAGCAAACAGCGCAAACACAAAGTGAACGAGTGACCGAAAGAGAGAGAAACAAACCTGCTTCATCGGTTGAAGCAGCAGAGGACAGATTGTAGGTGGGAGGAGATCGAGGAACAGAGAAAGAGACGGGAGAGAAGAGTGATTAATGTTTAACCAAACATGGCAATAATTCTTATCTAAACTGTATTGAGGACGCTGAAACAGAAAGAACGAGTGGAATCAAATGAAAGAACCTGGAAAAGACAGCTTTACTATTCAAAGTGTGCTATAGACTGTGACGTGTTTATATACTCAAAGTGTGTACATACTGAATACAGGGAGGCAGTTATCTCTACTACTACTACTACTAGTACTACTACTACCACTACTACTACTTTTGAAGTTACATTGTGAGATAAGTGTGTATATGATGCAATTAATCTCATCAGACATTAAGATGCTACACTGCAAAATGCTGCTATTAGTGGATGACAAAGTTAACACATTTGGACATTGTCACCTTTTTCAGAAGACTTTATCCAACGTGACATTTGAGGAGATTCTCACACTGAGCTCGTCAGGCTCAGTTCTGTGTGTCAGTCTGAACTGGACTTAAGCCTCAGCTGTACTTTGAATTAAATCCTAATCTTATGCTAATGTCTTAACGTTATGATGTTAACATACCTACAGTTAGCAAATCATACTACATGTTACCAGCTGGATGCTGAAAAGCTGAATCTTAACATGTTTGATTGCACATGTATTTAGCATGAAATGTTCAACATAGGCTCATATGTTACATTAATGTACTACATGTCTGTGTGACACTGACCTGAGCTGTGTTACTGTGCTGTGATGAAAATATTTTACAGAAAATAACAAAAACATATAATACATATAAACCATGTTAACAATGAGCTCATTTAGTTTGAGCTGTAACATGCAAACATTTATCATGTTCTCACTCATCATTCTTCACATTTAACTAAACATAAAGCACAACAAGAGAGTGAGAGAGGAAACAGAGATGAGAGATCAGCAGAGTTCACCTTCATCTCCTCCACTGTCAGGACACCTGTTCAAAAACACTGCAGAGCCGGCTACTTTACAGTTTGCCCTTGAATTATCATACACACACACACACACACACACACACACACACACACACACACAATAACAACGGTTACACCTCAGTGGTATTCTGCTCCTTATAAACCACATCTGTTTGTTATTCAGCAGGCGACACACACACACACACTCACACACACACACACACACACACACACTGTATTAGAGGCTCACTTCCCTCTCCATCCCAGCAGAGACCCTTAAGTGTTACTTAAAAACCAGCTGATACAGACACACAGCTGCTCAGGAAACAGAAGAGTGGGCAGCACAGAGGGATGGATGGAGGGGAGGAGGAGGAAGCCAATGAGGAGTTGGAGGAAGGGCAGTAAAAGGAAGCATGGAGGAGAGACTGATGGAGAGATATGGATGATGAAATGCAGAGGGGGTGGGCTGTGTGATGCTGGCAGAGAGAGGCAGCGAGGTGGACCGTGGGGGGTCGGCGCAGGGCAGTGAGAAAACTGACGGCTGCTGAAAGATTCATGGTGCAATGAAATGATGATGAAGGTGGAGCTGGTCTCGCCTACCTGCCATCGCACCACGCTGACTGCCTGGTCACTCCTCCTGTCAATCAACCAGTGTGTCAGTCCACAGAGGAAACACAGGTCGTCCACTGGCCTTCACTCTTCCTCCCCGAGAGGCTTTCTGGACTCCCTCCCCTCCCCGTCTGCGACCACAGCTCGACCGCTCTCTAGCTTACACACACACATACACACACTCATAAACTCTCATCTCCCATCCTATCCTGCTCAACCACTCCCTCCTCCACCTCCATTTCCTCCTCTATCCCTGGCTTCCTGGACCACTCCCTCTTCCTCCCATCAGCCCCTCCCCCTTTTCCCCCCTTCTCCTCCTCCTTCCTCGTCTTCTCCTCCTTCACTTCCATCCCTCCTCCTCCCCCCCGTCTCGTTAGCTATAGGCAGAGAGGACGGAGACAGAAGGGGTGGAGCATGGCTCAGGGCCACACACACACACACACACACTGCACCAGCATCAGCATCAGCAGGCAGGCACCACCAGGAAGAGATGCTGCAGAGCTGGACTCCAGGATCAATCACACACTCACACACACACACGCGAACAAACACACACACACAAAGGTGACACGGCACACGCGGCCCACATGCCCTTACTCTACATTTGCATGCAATTAAAATTCAAACTGCACAAACCATACAAATATATAAGATCACCTACTTCAGTCTTTAACTTGAACTGAAGGGCAAAAACAATATCTTATTAAACACATGCAGGTTTTTAAATAAATGCTATGAAGTTTTTTGAGCCTTCAAAATCCTCTTTGAAAAACTTGCTGGATAAAATGAAAACACTCTTTGTTCCTCTTCTGCTTCTGAACATTTTGGAAAACACAACCAGCTGTTAGCCCACTGTTGTCTTCTTCTTTGTCAGTAAATCACAGGTCTGTGCAGCTGCTGTGATTGACAGCTCCTGTCATTTCAACTCAATGTTCTGTAACAACACAGCACTCCGGCCGAGCTGAATTATAAAACGAGACATTAGAAGAAAAGAGTGGACGATCAAGACTAATTCCATCCTCTCTGGCTAATGAAACTCTGGACGTGAGTAAGTATTCTCCACGCCCTGCTGCTAACTAAATTAAATCTGAGTGAAATGTAAAACTGCACAGAGAAAGCTGGAACCACCTCCAACAAACCTCCTGCAGACACTGAAGACAACAGATCTGAGAGCAGTCTGCTCTGATGGTGTGAGGCCCTGACAGTTACCCCTCGCGGCCACTTGGGGCTGCTGGTGTGCGCTTTCACATTTTCATGTCATTTAAATGATTCTGAATTCTGCAATTCACTGTTTAGTTTCTTAACATCATAACAGTTTCTCATATGTCTCTGTACAGATGAAAGGATGATGAAAGAAACATTAGTCAAAGGGGAAACTTTACATCTGATGCAGGTTGAACAAAAGACAAGTCCTGAGAGTTTGTTTTATGCTGCCTGATGTCCCAGGTGGGTGGAGTTTACCTCAACAGGATCATTTAGATAAAGCCATGAAAGCTGTCAGAGCTAGAGAAGCTAAACTGAGTCCCAGAGCACACGACACAGATGATCCCCCCCCCCCCCCACCTGAGTACAGTAAAACTATAAAGGCAGAACACAAACTGTATTTGGCCGGAGACGCGAGCAGGTGGTGGAGGAGAGCGAATCGGATGAACACGCCGCAGAGGATCTCTGGTTACCATGAGGGGACAGATGGCAGAGGAAGAAAGATGGACAGACACAACAAAAGAGGTAGAAAGAAGTTGGTCGGAGCTGAGTCGGCAGATGCTGCACTGCTGAGATCAACAGCACGTCCAGACTCCGGCTGACACACAGCCGTCTCCCTCCTGACTTCAGGGTTCTCACAGGCCTTTTTTAAACATCAATTTCAGAACCTATTATGTGTAAAAGTTAATGATATTCAAGATTCAATTCTGTATTTTTGTCTGTTTATCCACTCTTGACAGCTGCCATTGTTTTACATCTTCCAACTCTTTTAGCACTACGAGCAATTGTTTCAGGTCACAACCCAAAACACCTTCACGCACTGTGTCACACTGGCTGAATGTGAGACCTGCACACTGCTGAGCTGGATTTCACCTGTGCAGGAGAGTTCAGTGAAGTGTCCTCGATAAGAAGCTGAATCCCTCACAGCTCCAGGGAGTTTGACCTCTGACCTCTGTCAAGCAAAAAGACCTTTTTTTCCTTTGGGGCATCAATATCTGGAAATGTCAGCAAACACATACAGCCAATTTTTCTATGTCCTAAATTAACCCTGAACCAAGCCTCTAAGTCTAAACTCCACCTTACAGACATGAGGATCTCGGACAACAGACACCTCATTAATCCACCTGCTTGTTCAGGAATCAGCCTCCCTGTCTACAAGTGTAATTTCAGTTTAATTTAAAGCAGAAATGTGCTGTCCTGCACTGGACAAAATACAAATCTCAGCCAGGTTAAGCAGCTGATCCCTCTCTGCAGGACCAGCTGTCACTCAACAAGCTCATCCACAGCTCATATTCACTTCATATTTTCATTCTGCTTCTCCTAGCACCTGTGATAAACTCTAAATCCCTGTGAGCAGAGCTGGAGCTCGGTCCTACACTTTAATTGAAATCTTTATCTTTTGTAACACAACAATCACCAAATGGCTTTAACGACACATGTGACATCTTGGATAACGAGCATCGCAGCTCTGATCAGACTCCCATGACCCCTTGCTGTCTCTGCACCTGCCGCTCAATATGGCTGTCTGTGAAGTTTAGTAGACTGCAGGGACGGCGTGTCGAGCCACGGACAGTTCTCTTGGACAACAACATGTGTTTAACCGATCTCTTGATGGCATTTAAGTCTCCAGAAAAATGGCGTCTTCTTTGTGTGAAACAGCTGGAGAAGCCTGGACTCCCTCGTTCAGCTGACAGAGACACATTTTAATCATCAGATGTGATGGAGCACAAGAGCAGCAGCTGGGTATTTGCATTATATTTGCAAAGCAGGAGATGACAGATACAGGAGGCTGCTGAAACTGTCAAATGACCATCAGAGACCATTATGTATTCAAATCCAGAAATGGATGATCAAAAGCTGACGGTGGAAAAATTAATAAACAACAAGGTTCCTGTTAGTGTGACAGAGTGAACTGTGTTTTGTAGCTGTGGACTGAGAGGATCTTCAGCCACGTCAGACGGAAATGACACTGACTCAATGATACCTGAGAGCTGAATGAAAAGACCAGCTTGAGGGGTTTCTAACCTCAAACTATGAATAAAAACACTGCTGTCAGAACATGAGTGGAAGAAGCCTGATCCATTGTCGAACTCATTTCTACAATAACATCAAGGTGATGGGTGGAAAACAGTGGAATATAACTGTATATTGGAAATTGTGCATTGATAAACCTGCAGGGAAAAAGATATATACGATCTTTGGAGACAGTCTGGAGTCTCATTCAGACACATTCAAGAGAGAAAAATGTTCATCTGTGTTTTAAAATATAAAACTGAAGATTTGCCACAAACATGGCTGCACTATATGTTCATATTTTCATCTACTTCCCAGAGGAAATAAACATCAAATAAACCACAAAATAGCTGTAAAATGAAGACGAATTGAAAGAAGATGAAAGAAGAGATGATCAAATGAAACTGCAAATTAATTCATGCATATTGGATCCAATCAGAAACAACCTGTGGATAAAATGTTTCCACACATTCTGAGTCATTTCCAAACACATGTGTCTGGATGTCAGTGTTGTTTTCTGCTGTCTGGAGCTCACCGGTGTTGCAGTACTGCAGCAGCAGCAGGTTGCTGCTTTCGTTCAGGCTCCCGCACGAGGCGACCCGCTCCGACATCCTCCACAGTCCGGCTCCGTCTCTGCCTCAGACCTGCCTCCTGTCCCCCGGTCCTCCGGTCCTCCTGTCCTCCTATCCTCCGGTCCTCCTGTCTTCCTGTCTTCCTCTCCTCCGTCTCTTCTTCACGCCGTCACCCCCTCCTGTCTCCCCCACATTCATAGACACACACGTACCTTTACCTGCCCAGCTTCTCTCTGCCTCACCGTCAAGTTGCACACCGTGTGGCAGACTTCACTTCCGCTTCACACTTTCAAAGTGAGTTAAATCAAACGTCACCACAGACACCGTCCTGACAAAAGAGATTATATTATATTGGAAAAAGTTTTTTTTAGATGAGTGAACTTACAGTTTCAAATATGATTCTGATCTATAGAACATCCCATTAATAAAAATATGTGTTGGGCATATGACCTGTTTTGATTTTTATTGATCATTTTGTCTACATTAAGAATTGTAATTTCACATAACATTTCACAGAAAATGCAGCTCTTACATGTTAAAGCTGATTCGTTATTTTTTTCATACCTCTCAGCTCAGTTCTTTCTGTTGGGGTTGATATTTTTGGTAGTGAAATTTAAAAACAAATAAGCAAAAAACACAGTCACTCAAAGCCCTGGCAAAATTCAACTTTAATGCTACATATAGACCTATACAACAATCTTAATTATTTTTGATAAAGGCTTTTATTCATAAATCAATGTGTTTATTCATTTATTTCTAATCCGATGATGCTTTTATTTTGAAGCAAGAGCCGTCAGTTTTCCGGTAATAATGTCTTTGACTCTCGCTTACTTGACGAACCTTCTTCGCCTGCCGCTGTTGCCATAGAAACAGCCTCTCGTGATGATCTTCGGAGGCGGGAGAGACACAAACATGAACGAACTGCACAAACTGCAGGTTTCATGTGAATAAAGCCGGAATTCTTGAATCGGCTGTAAACAAGCGTCTTTCTGAGGCTCAGCTTCGTGAAAAGAGAAAATTGATCCCGGTGTCAGATTTGTGTTCGTGAATAATTCAATGAGGAAACGGTGTGTTTCACTGCGCACGTGTTTGTAATTGATGCCAAAGACTATTGAGTCAAAGCGGGAGGTTGAACCCCCGCGAGAGACAGAGTGAGAATTCTTACATAAATTATTTCTTCTAATTCCTTTTAATTGACGTCAACCTTTAACCTCCTAAAGCCAGGAGAGAAGCCACATTTAGGTAGATTCAACACAAATACTACAAAATGGCTCTATTAAGCCCGCGAGATAATTTTATATCCTTTTTTTAAATTTTATACTTGAATATACTTTTTATTTTGAAACTTTTTATTTTGAAAGTTTTAACAGGAAATAATTCTATGCTATCATGTCTGACTTGACATTTTGGCTTGATGTAGTTTCTCATTGTGGCCACCGGAGGGCGGTGTTAAGGCAGAAACAAGCTTTTACTAATGTTTAAGGTATGACTTGTACATATTGATGATAATATGAACTGTGCTGATATGAACAGAGTTAATTCATGTGGTAGCGCAATTCCTTACTGTGACCACAGGAGGGCAGCAAACACTCTTCATACTCCCATGCAAGTTGTACCAAGTGTCAGAGTAACACTAATACTACAATATGAGTTCCGGTGAAAACAAAATATAAGTTTTTTTCTTTGCGTTTACTAATTCGTAGTTTTTACCCTTCATGTATGTACGTGTACAGAGCAGAGTCTATAAGTAGTGTAAACACATATGCGCATGTGCTGTATTGATGAAGTGCTGTATTTCTATATTTAAGTTAAAATATAATAAATATCATAACAATAATAAAACAACCGATGAAAATACGGGCATTTTGTGTGGAAACTACAAAACTTAAGCATTGTCAGAGTCGAAAAAGAAGCACTTACTTGTTAATTGCAGAATATGTGGAGCAGAAAATGATCGTGAATGCGCATGCGTCAAAGGCGTAGTTTGTTGTTGTCACGTGACAGCTGACCACCAACTGTTTGCAAGTCTTTACTTTTACTGGAAGTGATGAAATATCGAGAAATACACTCCGCCGACGTGTATCTAAGATGTTTATCAGTAGAAGAACATTCCGCCTGTGAGCGCTGACTCATTTGAAGCGAACTTGGTGAATGAGCACTAATAACGTTAGCGTTAGCATTAGCATTAGCATTAGCCGAAGCGTGAAGAAGGAGGAAGTGTTTGAAAACCGACTGAACTGACAGTAAGTTTCATTTAAGTCACTAGTGCTGATGATACACTTGCTTGTTTTGCAAATAACGAAATAGGCTTTGCTGCTAAGATCTGCCTGTCGTTAGATACCTTTTCTCAGAGGCTAAAGTATGGAAAATGTTGTAACTGTACGTCTGCAACTCCTGTTTGGGTCACATTAAGACCATCAGACGAAAAAAGTCGCGTGATATTAAATCTCAAATCCGTAGATTTTCTTTGATATGAAATCATTAGACAAAGCTCAACCCGTGTGAATGGTTCAGTTGTTTGGTTTAATATTTATGAACACACTCCATTTTAAATCAAATTCATTTGTATGTATTAAACACAAATTCTCTGAACCTCTAATGTCAATAATTCTCTGTAAAAATGGACCAACTCTTAAAAGTGTCACCAGATGACAAAGATTCATAAACTCAGTTTTGATGCTCTGATTTCTAGTTTGTGTTTTAGTGGATATTCAGGCTAACAGAGAAGCTACTGAATCCACTTCATGGTCTTTGCTCAACCCCACCAACCAGCCACACTTTATTCATGTAGCCTTTTCAGAACAGATTTGTTTTCTCTCAGACTTTGACAAAAGCACCTTTCACCATCTTCCCTTCCACTGTAGAATGTTTGGTTAAGGAGAAAAGACTGAAACATAATCCCACAGTTGTTTCTTCTCAGGCTGTTTTCAGTATGCGGACCCGCCATAGAGGAGGGGGATCCCACCTGGGCTTACTGCTCCTGGCCTCCCAGCTGTTCCAGGTGGGTCTGGACAACGTCCCCCCAGTTACCCTGGCTGTCCTGGGACTCAACGTGTACCTTTTCCTGTTTCCTGCAGCTCCACTGATGCAGGTAATGCACCAATACAGCACTAATAATAGACATACAGTTTATTATTAAGGCAAATTTAAAAACATATAGACAGTAGTCACAATATAAACAGTAATACACAGTGCACAAGAATTGGGATGATTAATGGTTGATTTTTCAGTTGGCACAAAGCATTTTTTACTTACTGACCAGAAATGTCATGTGCCATTTCCTTCTGCCATATTAAGTTGATGTACTAATATGAACACTATTATTTTTCCAATGCTTAGGCCTGTGTGAGTGTCCAGCAGGCATACTGGTTTAAAGACTGGCGCCGCCTTCTGCTGTCTCCGCTGCATCATGCGGATGATTGGCACCTCTACTTCAACATGGTGTCCTTCCTCTGGAAAGGTATCAGGCTGGAGCGTCGGCTGGGCGGAACCTGGTTCCTCTACCTGCTGTCAGTCTTCTCTCTGCTCACCGGATTGGTCTATCTGGTGTTGGAGGCCATGTTAACAGAGCTCACCCAGGACCAATCCTACAGCATGGCCTGTGCTGTTGGCTTCTCAGGTACAGACTAATCTACAAAACTCCCAATAGATGAATGATATAAATGATATAAAACATTTGACTTTTTATGTAATTCTACTGGTATAATATGGGATGCACATCAAAAATGCTCATTTTCCCAAAAGTAAAGCCAAATAAATACATAGAATTTTTAGAATCCCTAAGTATTTAGGGATAAATGTGTAGGTTTAGGGATGTACTGGTGGCCTATTGGGATTTAAGTCCTGGGTCCTGTCTCAGCTTACAGTCATTTTTTACTTCTAATCCCACCATGGTGACATTCCCTAACCCTCCTGTTTTTAAATCTTTGTTAATATAACTCTGTTTCTAGGTGTCCTGTTTGCTCTGAAGGTGCTCAATAACCATTACCATCCTGGAGGTGTGACCTATGTGATGGGTTTTCCTGTGTCTAATCGCTATGCTAGCTGGGCAGAGCTGGTGCTGATCCACATAACGTCACCTGGGTGAGTTAACAGTCTGGATTCAGGATCCACTTGTCAGACGTACTGTAGACATACTAGTGTGAACAGTCTTGACACATTTAGCAGGGCACTAGCACTGCCAAAGTAAGTGCTGCTGTTTTCAATAGGATAATCAATACTTAAAGGATCAATTCAGGCATTTTTAAGTTGAAAAACTGTTAATTTCCTCGAACGCCTTATCAAATGATGCAGACATTAGTCAAGGAAGCTGAACTCAAGCTCAGCAGCTGAATGTGGGAAACACAGAAGTGATATTTCTTTAGGAACCATACATTAAGGTAATCAGCACAGTACAGTAATAAGGCTGCAGCAAAATTGAACTTATTTAAAGTTCGTCTCAACATAATGTTTGATTCCACATCTGCAACAACATAGTCTTTTCATATAGACAATATTTTGTACCACTAACTGGAATATGAGGATCCTAAGTAATGCCGATGCATCACTGCCTCATGCCATGAATTGTCCACCAGATGACAGTGTTTCATTAGTTAGGAGTTCATTTGTTCTCTCCTTCCTCAGGACCTCTTTCATTGGTCACCTGGCAGGTATCCTGGTGGGTCTGCTCTACGCTGCTGGACCTCTGAAGGACATCATGAAGAAATGTGCAGGTCTGAATGTGCATGTGTGTTGCTCCTATAACCTTGTCACTTGAAACCTGTTAAGAGCATTTTATGAGTTCAAAAGTCTCAAGAAACAGGTCTACCTGAAAGAACAATAATTTTTCCTGAAGCCATAAAGTTGGAGTGTGGGACTTTTACATGTAAATGAATGTCCATTACTTTTAACTCCCTTTCCAAATGAGCTTCTCACAATGCTGATTAAGCTACACGGTGAATCTCTGTGTATTTCTCAGTATAAGGTTTTAAATCTGTGGTGACGTTCCCACACTGGTGCACTGGTAGTGGTGTATTTTACATCAACCAGCATTGCTTGCTTGGAAAGAGCAATAGGCTACAGAAACAAGGGGCCCGATGGTGCCTATGGTGTTATAAGCATGTCAAAAGTATTTGTGTAATTACTCTCACTGCCAGAGGGGGGAGACAAAGGCTCTGCACTGCAGGTTTAAAAAGGAATAACTGTACATGCTGTGTATGCTCTTGTGATTGATTTGGGTCGTAGACTGGCCTCATGGCAGCTCTTATTTTTTAGTAACAATACATGTTTACTAAGTGACATAACATAAATTACTGGAGATAGTTTTGAGTCCATGTACAGATGTGTGTGTCACAGTATTAATCCATGTACAAATCTAAGTGCACACTAACAATATTGCGTGTACTTCAGTCTGTTTGTATATTTTCCCACCAGGGTTTGTGACATCAAATGGATATAACTCCAGACCAAGTGCATACTACAACTCTTCAGACCATTCAGGTAACAGAACTGCACGACTGGCGATACTCTGTATTGTTTTTATTGTCATCAAATGAAAAGACCAAAACCAACATTAAACTGATTCTGCTGACAAGTTTGGTTTGCATATCCAAAGCCTCATATAGCTGCTTCCTCTGTGCCGTAGAGCTCAATCAAACACATCAGTGAGCCACACTGTCGCAGTGGGTGGCGTGTTCCTTCATTAACATCAACACATGCTGGAGTTTATTTTGAGTCGGTCCCATTTACACCATCCTGCTGCTGGAAGTAAAAGGCACCAAGTGTGTTTTTAGTAATGGCTGAAAATAGACACAAACAATAAACTATTTACTCCCGTTGAGTGAAGCTACATATTCAGGACCCAGGTTTAAAGATTAATATCTTCAGTAGGAGCCAACAGACTTGAGAGAGCCACAGACGACAGGAAGAATCAGAAGGTATTGAGGAACTGACTCACATATTGTTGTGGGCTTTTCATGGGATGTGTTGACAATAAGGTTAATGTAGACGACACCGACCTTAAACTTCAACACGTTTCTTAAATTTAAATACTTACTGTGTCTCTGTGTGTGTGTGTGTGTGTGTGTATGTGTGTGTGTGTGTGTGTGTGTGTCTGTCTGTCTGTCTGTCTGCCTGCCTGCCTGCCTGCCTGCCTGCCTGCCTGTCTGTCTGCAGGCTACAGTGGTACTTACGGAGGATACTCAGGATACCACCAGTATGCACCAGACAACACAGCAAATCCTACAGCATCTTATACAGGTGGACTGACGGAGGAAGAGCAGATACAGGCGGCCATCAGAAACAGTCTCAATGACAGAGGTAAGGGAGGAGGGGAAGAGTACTTGGTTTGAGTGACACTGAATTCTAAAACCTTTACCAATCAGAAGTCAACCTGGATAAAATCTAATCATATACATTACAATTTAATTTAGCAGACGCTTTTATCCAAAGCGACGTAAATTAACATATCAATGGAACAGCCATTGGGGGCAATTCGGGGTTCAGTATCTTGCCCAAGGACACTTCGACACATAGGCTGCAGGAGCCAGGGATCGAACCACCAACCTTCTGACTGGTGGACAACTGCTCTACCTCCTGAGTTATAGCCGCCACATGTAATGTTATTATTTTGTTTTGTAGGGCAAACCAACCAGGGAGGAGCTCCTCCACCTTATGGCTTCCACCTCTCTGGGGATGCGACAGCTGAGGAGATCAGGCAGAGGAGACTGAGGAGGTTTGAGAGCTGAACTGTCAGACAGCAGAGGAGTACCCTCCTGAAGCCTGGTCCAAACTCTGCTCCCACAGACTGAGGAAGAGCGGCCTGAATGAGAAGGTCTCACCACACAGTCTCGCACATTTAGCAGCTCTTGTACTGTGTGGTCCTTTATATTAATGTGCCTCTAAGTGATACCAAAGCCTGAATGTAAGCTAATGTGTGGGCCAATCTGTCAAGTTAGCTGGTTAACATCATAATAGCTTTGTGGCACAGGCCCCTCATAAATACTTTTTTGGCTAAAAATACATATTTGTTAACAGTTCAGAATCTGCCTGGGTGCAAGGTAGCATTGAAAACGTGGTGTGGAATGCCACTGATTTAGGGCATTTTTCAAAAAGAGCAAGTGGAATGGATTTGACAATGAGGCACTGACACCATGCTCTGAAAAGAGATCCGATGTATTTTCAACATGGTAAAAACATGGTGAATGTGGGAGGGTCTAAATAATCATTTTTAAAAATTGGTGGGACTTACCCGACCTCACATAGGCTAATAGCTGTGACACCCGTGGATGTAATGTTGTATTTAGACTCGTCAAACCTGGGATAAAATACCTAGTAGGCTCCAGAGATGTAAAATTCCATATCTGATATGTCAAACCTTTATTTTATTTTTGAAAACAGAAAAAAAGGATCTGCTCACTGCTTTTTTGTGTCGGTCTAGTCTAGTATAAGTGCAGCAGGTTTTGATCTGTGAATCTGCCGTGAATTCTGTTTTCACAAATAGAATTAAGCTTATTCACATTTGAAATTGTTCTTTAAACTGAAAAGTAATGAACCAGAAGCTGTGACTTCAGATCTCAGTGGGTTTTTACTGCTGTTGCTATACTTCAAAGGGGAGAACTGAGAAAACTTGTGGGCTCGCTTCCGGCAGACGTGAAGCTGGAACCTACATTTTTAATGGGGATGACAATGACATTCAGGGTTTTTTTCTTCTTTTATGAGATGTTAAATGTGAACCAGTCAGTATTTTCAAAGTGGGTTCAGCCAAGCCAAGCACTACCAGAATGATGCTTTTGAACTTAGGCAAAGCCGTTGTTCTCTTCATGCCGTTCATGATGTCCTGACTGATTCCTTGTTCCCTTCGAATCAGCTTCTATCAGATCTACCAAAACATGATACAGGGTGGTTAGAGCCCACTGCCTCAGGGGGCGAATACTGTGTTGATGTACAGTACATCAAACAGTCAGTGACTTCATGAAGGCACAGTTCAATCAAACATCTGTAATAAATGTTCTGTTGAGCTCAGTACCTGTTCATGTACCTGTTTGTGAGTCAGTACAATCCATACATGTAATGAATACTATGACTTTTCTCATGAACTAGTACTTAAGGTAAGCCATTCATTTCAGGAAAAGCCTCATTATGTCTATACGTAATGCATATCCCCATTTTTTTATCAATTCTACAATTCTACAATTTCATTTAGCAGACGCTTTTGTCCAAAGCGACGTACATCTGAGAGTAAATACAACACAAGCAAGGATCTAGTCAGGAGAAAACAACCTGGATAAGTGCCAAAAAATCAAGGTTCAAGTTAGATAGGGTCTGCCTACAGGCAGTGAGGGGGGCATACATTTCAACATACAATTAGACTTTTTTTTTTTTTTTTTTTTCGGGTTTGTGTGTGTGTGTATGTGTGTTCATTTTATAGGAGTTTATCAAGTGCCAAGGTGTTCAGTGAAGAGCTGGGTCTTTAGTCTTTTCTTAAAGACTGAGAGTGACTCTGCAGATCGAACAGAGTTTGGTAACTCGTTCCACCACCGGGGAACCACAGAGGAGAAGAGTCTAGCTATTGACCTCGGGCCCTTTTGAGGTGGTTGTATCAGGCGCCTTTCATTGGTCGAGCGTAGTGAGCGAGACGGAGTGTAGACCTGAATCAGACAGACAGACAGACAGACAGACAGACAGACAGACAGACAGAGTACTTTATTAATCCCTTTGGGAGGTTCCCTCCGGGAAATTGACATCTCCATCGTTTCTCCTATATTGCACTGTTTAGAATACAAAATATAAAGTAGAATATAAGTAGAAAAAATAAAAAATCTAAGAATAGACACAATAAATTAGGCAGTAGAGATAACAGAAGTTTGAATGTGTATACCTGAGTGTGTACAAGGTACAATAGCAGCAGTGGTAATGCTAATACTATAGTGCATTATGGTAAATATAATCTAGTAATATGGTACTACAGTACTACAATAATAATACAATATAGAATAATACAGTATAGCATATAGTAGTAGTATAATATAATATAGCATATACATTGTATGACATACATGTAGATGTATAATATAATGATATAATGATATAGTAAGTAGAATCAGGGTGTGCAGGTAGGAGGGAGCCGTTTTTGTTGTAGTTTTATCAACCTCACTTCATCATATTACCTTAAACTTTCTCAAACCCCACCATGCCAGAGTGACACAGGCTGTAGGCAAAATTACAAAAGCAACATAGAAGAAGTACACTGCTGGCTCTGATTTCCCTAAAACCCAGGGGCATGATGGGAAGTAGGACATGTTAAATTAGAGCCAAGAAACCCAACGAGCCATCACCCCACATGGGTCTAAAACCATGCTGCACTGCACATCTCTGTCCCGTCTCATGAAGGAAGAAAGGCTGAGGAGGTTGTGTGTTAATTATCCAGACTCAGAGTCACAGTAGATGGATGTGTAACTGTTCTGACATCAGATGGATTTGACAGTTTGCACAGTTTGAGTTTGCATTCTGCCAAAGGGAGCGTGGGAGCTGAGTGGAGCACAGGACCCTGGCAGAACATGAACAGGAGGCTGGAGAGTGACAGAGGAGCTGACAGGATGGGGACAGGGATGACACAGACTGCACAGCAGATGCTGCTGCGCCACTCAGTGTGTTCCTGTAGCATAGGTGCACGTTAAAGGCGTTTTTTGGCATGTTAGTGGTTTTATGTCTTTTCATGTGTCGGAGAAAGTTGTATCTCAGCTTGTCACTTTGAATCACATCTCGGCTGTTAACAGATCTGACTGATTGGCTCTGTGAAGAGACCCACCTGCTGCGACACTGTCACTGAGCATTAGAGACGAAACTCCTCCTGCACTGGAGACCGGCCTCAGCTGACCCTTTATGATGGCAAAGAGGCTCAGTGACAGTTACTTCTCAACCAGAAGATTCTGGTTCCCCCTTTTGACAATTCAGTCATCTCTTAATATATTTCTGTTAAAGACAGTCTATGTGGAAATATTGTCAGTCAGGTCAACATAACCTAAAAGAAGTGGATGAATTTATTCACTACTCAAGTACTTTTTCATAGATTCTCTTGTACTCTTACTCAAGTCATTCTGTTGATGTTGAGTTTTACGTCGTCTTGAGTACTAGTTATTAGAACATAACAGTATTTTTACTGTAGTTAACTTTTTGGCTATTCTACCCACCTTTGTCTGAGCGTTAGAGAAATATTCCACCATGGCAGAAAAATAGAAACTGTATGTAGGTAGGTAGATACTTTATTCATCCCCATGGGGAAATTCGCATGTTCCAGCATACTTCGTTTGAAAAAAAATGCAGTTTAAGCAAAGTACTTCTACTTCTACTGACGAGCAATTTTTAAAAAAAAAACACACAGTAGAATTTTTTTTTTTTTAAAAGCACAACAGGATTAAAAGAACACGAAAGATTTCAAAACACAGTAAACAGACTTTTGAGGTGCAATAAATACTTAAATATACAGCAGGATTGAAAAAACAGTATAAGGTGCAGTGAGCTGTCAGCTGTCTTGAGCAGTGTAAGGTGCAGTGTTCATGTAAAGCACAATGTCCATGTTAGTCTATTAAAAAGCATCAGGTTGTTTTGCAGAGAGCTGTAACCTGGTGACCTTGAAGCCTCAGGTAACCAATCACAGCATGGCAGGGCAGTCTTTCAGACAGGGACATATAGATGCAGTAGGTGGGCTGACATCTTGGTGGTGACTGACCATAGACTGTATAAAATATGGACGTAGTGTCCGTGACGTCATCCATAGGTTTCTGAAGAGCAAAAATGAAGCAAATCGTAGTGCGTAGCCATCTTGGTAGCCTACCTCCGGTTACTCCAAATATGGACAAAGAGGTGGAGCGAGGGCGGAGCTGAGGCGGGTCCAATGAACGCTATTGGCTGAAAAAAGCTGCTTTATTCGAAATAATCAAACTAGCTACGGCTAACCAGCTAGGTTAAATGCTAAATAGCGTTGCTAGCCGGCTAACCCCACGACGATCTCTTTCCCAAACTCAGTGACTAGAATTAGCCGGGGTGACGCCCTTTAGACCGTCAGTGGCTAGTTGTCAATCAAAGTGGCGCCACTTAGATTGACAGCTATGAATTGTGCATAATGATGTATGCTGTATATTTTAAACAAACGCCTTATAAAAAAATTCGCCCCCCCCAGAGTTGTCATGGAGTAGAAAAACAGCTTATGAGACTAGAGCCATGTTTTGAACCAGGCTGTAAATATGTTTTTTTTTCTGTCATAAAATCGGACATTTTAACATGGGGCTCAGATGTAATTCACTCCCTTCTGCAGCCTGCTCTAGCCGTTATTCGAGGAACTGCAGCTTTTTTGCACTTCCGCATTGGCTTCATTTTTCAGTGCCGGAGGTTGCCGCTTGTGACTGACCTAAAGTCCCCCTCAGCTCTCTGACTGAGCTTAGCGGAGGCATGTAACCCCACTGCCATGTGCTGCATATCCCCTCTGATCCCCTGGAAAAAGAAACGCCCTCCACTCAATCCAATGTGAAGGTCAATTTGTCTTTGCATTTGCCAAAGCCGGCCGCGATCACAATAGACTCCCAGGAGGCTGATGAATGTACCATTGCATAAATGACACGAGCTTTTGGTAAAAGACGATGCCGGAGTTTTGGATCACATTTCCTTCTCCCACCAGCGTAGTGATTAACTTCATCACACTGAAATCCTGCTCAGCAACTCATAAAGTCTCGGGGAGAATGGTATTAACTTGTGCAGAGGTATAAGCCCAGGGCTAATTTTTAGAACAGTTTAATCACTCGTGTGCCAGAGTTACATACTGCTGTTGATGACTAAAGAAACTTGCCACACTATTTATAGGATAATCTCATGAAATCCCCCCCCATCACTCCCAACCCCACCCTCGCTCTCCCATTTATAATTATCCCGTTGACTTTGTTCTCAACTCTCTCTGTTCTTCCCTGCCTCGTAGTGGAACTTAATGGAACTTCCTGTTTGACTATCAAAGGCCTTGCACGCCCACGCTGGTGTCTTCAGCTATTCTTGTTGATTAGAGCTGTTCTGTTCTAATCAGCCAGAACGACCAAAAAGACTATTACAATAACAGTGATAGAGGTGCAGGTCGTCCTGTCTGTTCCACAGGACAGTGAGGGAGTAACACACACACACACACACACACACACACACACACAAGGTCTAATCTGGCAAAATGAGTGTGAGGTCAAAGAACTGTGAAAAGGTTTGCACTCTTGAATCTAAGCTTTTCAGAGGATGGTGTCAGACGCCTGCAGCCAAAGTCATCAGTCCCATTACACTGAAATGTTGCCTGATTTAAAAAAAAAAAGTGGACTCTTAAAATGCAAAAACAATCAATTTATTCAATGTGCAAAAGGTGACGCCATGTAAAATGAATGTGGGTGTTTTGGTCCATTGTCAGCAAAACGTGTTAAAGTAAGTGTGAATGTGAGGGTGTATCAGAACAAAACATAAACTAGAATAAAATAAAATCTGGAAATAGAGACTGAACTAAAAAGGCTATTCTCTAAATATGTATTGAATATACTGCACACAGATGAGGAGCTCAGTACTGTGTGATACATCAGTAATACATGTTATAGTTGAATTTTAATCTACTGGTAATACAAACATGACCATGCTGGTATCCATTTTTAAAAACCCGGTAACAGTCTATATCTGTTCTTACTGTTTTTCATAAGTCTTGTTACAGATCACTCAGATGTTTTTTTTTCAGTTGTGACCTAGATGTGGCTCCGGTAGCTCACCTGGTCGAGTGTGTACCTTGTGTTCATGTATTATAGCTGAGTCCTTTCAGCAGCAGCTTGTGTTTGACTCCAGCTGAGCCCTCTGCTACTGTGAAGCTCTCTCTCTCTCTCTCTCTCTCTCTCTCTCTCTCTCTCTCTCTCTTCTACCATCAGACTGATAAAGCAGAAAGTGTTAAAGAAATAATCTTATTTCTGAGTTGGACATTTTACAGTTTACAACCTTGTTTATTGGACAAACTATGCAACAACACTGTTACTGAAATACCTCAATTAGCTTGGTGTTGTACTGCTTGTTTCTTATCAATACGACTGCTACAGATATGTGCAGTAATCTTATATTGGCAGATCCACTGATGCAGCAGATTCATCCATTTATCTCTGATGTGTGCAAATTTGTGATACATGTATTTTATGTTTGCGAACCATCTTGAAATATTACATTGAATGAATTTTTTGGTGAACTACCACCTGTTTGTTTTTCATCTCTTGTTTCAGCCTCTAATTAAATTGCACTGTAAGCAGCTATGGAGATGCATTTGTTCAAAGACAGACATAAAGACTGAAGTGACATCCAGAGAGCACAGCCTCACAGTTTTTCCTTTTTTTCCAGGGGTTGACTGTAGTTCAACTTGCCTGCTTCACACATGAACTGTCCGCCACTTGACTGGCTCCTCTGCAGCAACTTGAGGGGTTGACAAGAGTGCTTGAGACTATCGCGTTCACCCCTTCAACAAATATCAATTCAAATCTACTCTTACACTCCTTCTTCAGCCGCTCGTCTTCTGTGCCGCTGTCACGCAATCTCTCCCTCTTACATTTCTCTTCTTTTGTTCTCTCCTGCATCTCAGCGTGTCTCTCTCTACTGCTTTAGGAATTTTCGTCCCTTTGAATTTTGATTCCTCCCCAGCGTCTGCCCTCCCTCCTCCCCGCCTTTTCTAAAACTCTCTTTTCCCTTTTTCCTCTCTGTATCTCTGCCTCCTTGTGTGCGTCTCACTGATGCTCTCTCTTCTTCTCCCCTTGATGTTTCTTTCTGTTTCTTGATTCGTCTCACACAATCTAGCTGTGGGTTTGATCTCACTATACCTCTCTTTCCCTCAGTCTTACTCTTACACACACACACACACACACACACACACACACAGTCAGACTGTCTCTTTCCTCCTGGGTTGCCTGCAGATCAGAGTTGGCATGTCTCTCAGTAAGCTGCAGAGTTACGGAGCTCCTTGATTCATCGCAGCTATCTGGGTGACCCATTTCTGCACAAACTCACACATTTTAATGCTGTGAAATGAAGCACTAGTTCAACAATACACCCATACTACCAACATGTGATTCCCCCCCCTCCCCCCCACTACAGGGCTGTAAATCTAATGCTTTCAAAAATGGAGTACCACAGAGGTCCGTTCTTGGTCCACATTTATTAGTAGAAACATAGACTGTAAAACATAGAAAAAAACTAAATATCTTACATCTGTTTCAAAAGCAGACACTTTATTCAAGACTGTAGCACAAATCACTACACAACCCCCCATAATGTGAAGTATACACAAGTATCTCCCAATAATATGGATTATAGTGTCATTGAGTTCTTTTACATTGTTATGTGAATTTTACTCTATAGTGATGACATGATGTGAAATACTGACGTGTACTCTGAAAGTCTTTAGACGTAACGTTTTTTTTTTATTATTCTAACTGGGTCACAGATTTATTTCACAGTATATAAGATGCAGCAGTGGAAACTCTGAAGTTCATGTACTCAGGTCCATGTTTAAGGCATGCTGACCAACTTCAGAGGGAGACTATGAACTTTTTACTCATTTGATGTCTTACACACCAGCGTATTTCTGCATGAAAAAAAAAACAGTATACAACCAGTTACATTGCAGTTACATTAAAGTGCTGCTTACAAATTATAGCATCAAAATATTGACCACTTCACTTCCTCATAATCATATTGTACTTTGATACTTAAGTACTTTCAGTTGACTTCTTGCATGCTGTGCTTAAATATGATTAAGAGTGAGTGAGGTTTTTTTTTCTTCAAATTATGATGTGACTTCTATTACTCCTTCATTGCACCAGATAAATTGAGACAAATCACAAGGTGTCACATCAGATGTTCTCAAACTTTTCTCTGCAATCTCCTTAATCTGATGTGATTTCCAAATGTAACCTGAGACAATAATATAAACTGCAGATTTATGTTACTAATTTAGAGATAATGATATTTTTGAACAGACCAGTCATCCCACTGCTGTAGTGACTGAAATAACAGAGAATAACTAAACACATTTGACTCTTTAAAGGATAAAAAAAAATCCAACCTAAAGACCCCTGGTGGATCCAAGACCCCCTCCTGTGAGATCTGTGAATCTCCTCCTAATTGATAGTGGATAATTGGCTGGCAGTGAGCAGCCCCCCCTCCCTCCATCCTCCCTCCTCCTCCTCCCTCCTCCACCCTCCGGACCTGCTGGGAACTCAAACCGGATCCACTCCACGTTTTTCCCCGCGCCCTTATGAAGCTCTGTGTAGGTTATAAGGAGAATTAGAGGAAATAACAAGGCACAACAAACAAGCAGGGCGTGTGGAATAACAGGAAAAGGCTGGTACGAGCTGCTCACTGTTGCAAACGTGATGAAGGAACCGGGTCGCCTCTCTGTGCTGCCGCTGCGTGCCCGGATCTCCTGCAGCCTCACCGGGGGATGCTGCAGCTCCTGAGCCGCCGCTGCGTGCACACAACCCGGGCATCTCACACCTCACCGGGCCTGCAGAGAGGGAGCTGGGAGCCGAGGAGCGAACAGGCTGCTGAGCATCAGAGAGGCTGAGCTGAGAGGAGGCTTCCTCTGCAGGGAGCTCCGTCAGCCGCATCACTGCAAGACGCAAAGGAGGGGAGGAAAAAAAAAAAACAGGACTTGATCATCTCCTTAATTATTCAGCAGGATCTGCTGCTCAGGATCAACACATGCTGCTGTCTTTGTCTGGCGGTGCGTGATCCTCGGAGCGGGCTGGAGGAGGCGGTGATGACAGCTGATGTCCGGCCGCCCCGCACCGCCTCAGCACGGGGATGCAGCCTAAGACAACCCCGGTGCCAGATGGTGAGAGATTTATGAGCAGGAGTCAACTGGAGAAAAGCTGCAGTGATGCTTCTGATGCCGTTTCTCTCTAACGTGGATCATGGCCGGATTGTCCCCGCAGCTTCCCGCACAGCAGCCCTGAATCTGTGACTCTCTCTCCGGAGCCTCTCCCCTCCTGCCC
>JBBMOC010000472.1:0-25122 GCA_037975185.1 Centropyge bicolor
AAGCAACAACAGGAGAAGAGATCAGCAGCAGCAGGAGGAGGAGGAGGAGGGCGTCAGATTACCCCGAAGTCTTCCTCGTCCCCCCTCTGCTGCTCCTCACACCAGAGTCAGGAAACCAGTTCTGCTGTGTGTTTCCACACAACACGTCCACCTCACGCCTGCAGTGAGAGAGACCACGACGACACAGCACATAGCTCTGATTCGCTGTGGACTCAGGAACAGGCTCTGGTTGTTTCCTGCAGACAGTCTTTATTAACTTTAGAGACAGCTGCTGTGTGTGTGTGTGTGTGTGTGTGTGTGTAGGAAGAGAGCAACTGTAAAGCACATGCTCCTCAGGCTCGACTGGACTGTGTGGTCATGAATTCCTATTAGAGCTGCAACAATATGTCGAGTAGTTTCTTGATTCATAGGTAAAAATCTGTGGAAATCAGTAAAAATGTCCTTCACATGTTGCCACAATCCAAGATGGAGCCTGCACATTCCTTGTATACGGTAATGGGTTGAAAGATATTCAGTTCAACATCATATGACAAAGAAAAGCAGCAAATTCTCCCATTGAGAAGCTGAAGTCAGAGAATTTTCACATCTTGCTGGAAAATGACCTGATGTCTATGTTCAAGATCAAATGTTTAGATTTTCATTATTTGACTGTAAGAATAGGAAACATCCATCACAACCTCCCAGAGCATGTGACGTCTTTAAAGTGCTTTGATTGGCCGACAGTTGAACAGATATTTCATTTACTGTCAAACATGACAAAGAAAAAGTAAATTCTCAAATCTGAGAAACAGGAACCACAAAGAGCTTCTTTAAAAAATACCTGAAACTATTAATCAAATTTCAAAATACAATTGGCAAATATTTCTCTGTCCTTCGACTAACAGATTAATCAGATTTTTGTTTCAGCATGACTTTGCATCAACAGGTAAAATCATCCACAACATTAACGTTAGGATAAAATAAAACAGGTCGTTCAGCACAGTCACGTTTGATACTTGCTGGGAAGCTACAGATGCTGATCAACAAGTTCTGTTTCCTTCAAGCACAAAAGTAAAAATCAGTCGAACCAGTGAACTCATTGAAGATTGTGACAGTAGAAAACAAGCCTGCAGATTACGATGAGATTAAAAACATCAAGGCGGCTCAAAGTGACACAAATGTGCTTTTAACCAAACCAGATGAAGCTGAAGGTTTGACACACGACACAATCAACAACTGTCGAGTGGCAGAAAATGAATTATCAATTTATTGTTTCAGTCGTTTTTAAGAAAGAATGACAAACATTTTCTGGCTTCAGCTTCTGAAATGTGAATATTTCTTCGACGATGATCTTCAGATCTTTGGGGTTTTGACAATTTAAACAGATTTTTAATTGTCAGATTGAGCAACTTGAATTTTGCCCTGATCGCAGCTTTGACACTTCAAAGGCCGAACGATTAATCAATAACGATTAATCAATAATGAGATTAATCATTAGCTGCTCTGACTCAGTGTGTGTCTGAGGCCTCGTGTGGAATCTTTCAAATCCTCCCACTGACCTCTTCAGTGAAAGCACAGTAATCCTGGTCTGGATCTGATCAGGCTGGATTTCCCATCTCAGTGAATCACGCAACTTCAGACAAACACTGGACAGAGAAATGTGGAGAGATCAGCACGAAAAATGACAACGGAAGACGTGAGGAAAAAAAAAGCTGATCATAAGGCAGCTGTGTCGATAACGATTCATCGTTTCATTAAGTGAAAACAGCAAAAACTCTCTGGTTCCAGTTCACAACAGGGAGAATTTTCTGCTTTTCTTTGCTGTAATAAACTGAATCTCTTTGGGTTTCAGGCTCCTGGAGGAGAACAATGTATAGATTTTAACTTTGACTTTAGAAAACTGTGACGGACACGTTTCTCCATTTAAAAGCATTAATCAATAAAATAATGAAAATAATCACATCTGAGAGCAAATAGATTCTCTTTATGAAAACAGGGGTTTAAAAATATACAGTCACAACAATGGTTATTGCATTGAAAGTTGTTTTAATTAAGGAAGTGTTATACTTTCACTCAAGGAAAAACAAAAAATAATCTGGAGCTTTGAGTCAAAACTTTGTTTTAAGAAATTAACCTTTTTTATTTTTAGTCTTGAAATTCCTTTACATATTACATTTTCCTTTATAAGTATTTCAAAATATCTTTTGCTGGTTTGTTCAGTAATATTTTTCCTATAAGTAGAATCTCATTTCAATATAGTTCTCTTTTGAAAACAAAACTAAGTAACATCCATCAGTGTGTTTCTGTCCAGGGTCTTCACGTGTTGGACGCCGCCGCGGCTGGTCGAGACGGCCGTCCGTCCAGCTCTGACCACGACAGAGAGGATCATGGGAAACATCATGACTGACGCCAGGAGGCCAGAGATGCTTCACTGTGTCTGATGCAGCTCCCGTCCACCTGCCACATATTTGGACCCTTGCAGTGACACGTGGGAGCGAACAGAGCATCATAAAGGTCCCATACATCTCTGCTCGTTGTCCCTGCTGGGGGGGGGGACACTGAAGACAGTCCTCTCCCCACTCGTTGGCTTTCCCAAGTGGTCGTTCTCAAACACCAGGGATGCTCTGGCGTGAGAAACACACTGCTCTTCCTCTTCCTGAAAACACCATGAACTATGCTTTGAAAAAACTGCCAACGTTGTATGTATAACATAAAGCCAGCTGATCCACACCGAGAGCGACCACTGGAGCCAGAGCTTCAGCTGAGTCCTTGTTGTTTGGGCTTAAAGATAATCCTCTCAGGAACTTCCTCTAACATTTTGGGTAATCTTTTCGATGACCTGCTGCTGCGCTGTCTGACAGCCTCCACCTGCTCACATCCACAGCTGATGGTGGACGTCTCCACATTCCTCTCTGCTTCTTCTCACTGACTTACACCCCCCACCCCCCACAAACTGGCCCTGAGGAGAGACCTGACCTGGACCAGGAACACGACGGACGCCGGCTCTCTCCTGGACCCGAGCAAGGGAAACATCTTAAACAGGTTGACTCCTCACTCTTTAGATATAAACTATGTTGCAAATAGGAAAAAGCATTCATTGGCTTCATTTCTAAAAAAAAAAAAAAAAAACCCAACTTGCTGGTTTTAGCATCTCTTTCCTCTTTTTCTTTTTCTTTTTTTTACTTCTTACAATAAAACACTCTTTTTTCAGCCAATGAGATTCAACTCATTTACACATTTTGTCCACTTTTTGTCACTTTCAGATTCACACAATCACTCCAACCCTCAACCTACACACTGTATGATAAACACAAGGTTTCCCTGCACATGTACTTTTTTTTTAACGCCACGAAACTTTAGTAGGCTATAACAGCACGGTTTGTCATGCACTTTATCTGTCTTTTTTTTTGTCAAAATACCCCTAATCTGCAGCTCTGGATCTGGACTAGCAGCTGTCGGAAGCCCCCCCTCAGTCGTCGTCCACATCGTCCCCGTCAGACTCGTCTCTCCTCTCGTACATCTTGTCCCTCTGCCGCTCCTGGATCTCCTTCATCTCCTCGGCGTATCTGCAGAACGCTCCCCCGAACTTGCTCCAGGCTTTGAAGGGGATGGTGATAGAGTTCCTGTAGCTGGGCTTCACCTCGCTCACCCGCAGGAACACGCCGTATTTGTTGGAGCCCACGTCGAAGAAGAAGCGCTTGGAGTCCACCATGATGGAGGTGCCCTCGGGCAGCTCGCTGAAGCCGCCGGCGGCGATGCCTCCGCTCAGCTCCTCGTCGTCGCCGCCGTAGTCGTCGATGAGTTTGGCCAGGGCGTCTCGGAACTCGATGAGCCCCTGAGCCGGGAGCGCGATGGTCTGGCCGGCCAGCATGCCGCCCACCGGGCCGCCGACCCCGAAGCCCGGTCCCCGGTTCACGGTCTGCCGGATCCGCAGGAACCTCCCTCGCTGGTTCTCCTTCAGGTCCAGGTAGTACTTGCGGTTCTCCCGGACCAGGAACTCGCTCTTCAGAGCCCTCCGGGGCCCGCCGTCCTCCCCCACGCTGGCCTGGGCGATCTGCTCCGGACTGCTAGGCCCCAGCTGGGCGTAGTGCTCGATGAAGTCCCCGAGGTAGTCGCGGAACTCGGCGGCCACGGACAGGGAGAGGGTCAGGCGGCTCTTGGAGCCTCCGGCCCCGACCTCGGCGATCTTGATGAACCGGCCTTTGCTGTTCTGCTTCACGTCCAGGTAGAAGCGCTTGTTCTGGATGTCCAGGCGCTTGGAGGCCAGCTCCTGGGTCTCCTGGTCCCGCTGGAAGTGCTGGAAGCCGCCTCCGCCTCCTCCCCCGCTGCTGCCGCCGCGCTCACTCCCGCTGTCTCCATCCGCCATCTTCGGCTCCACCATTCGGCTTCTGCTCGTCTCCCTCCTGCCTGCGCTCAGCCATCATCACGGCAACACTCCAGGGAGCCTTCCCATTGGCCCACACACGTGCCACTTCCACGAGTTCACACGGTGACGGCTTTCCCATTGGTGGGTCGATTTTGTCCGTCACGCCCACATGTGAAATCTCTCGTCAGCCATTGGTCAGATCGGGGTTCCGATTGCGTACTTCTCGTTTCTCTGGTTGTGAAACAATCTTCTTGTTTTTATGACATAATGAGTTGAAAATTATGTTTTTAAAAAGTTTTTGGCTTCAGATCGTGAAATGTGTCGACATACTTTGTTTTTCCCCACACGGTCAAAGTGGAAATAAATCTGGGAAGATTTCAGAGTTTTTAATATGTGCAAAATTGTTTTTATTACCCACTACTTCATTATAAATTTTAATAAAAATACTTGAATAATAGTTTTTGACAGTGATGTGAAAAGATATGTCATTGAAGTAAACGTAGCAATACTACATGTAAAATACAAAACTAAAGAAATTCCCTCGAGTAAAAGTACACAAGCGTTTCCAGCAAAATAAGATCAGATAAACCTTTATTCGTCCCACAGTGAGGAAATTCACAAAATAAAGGCTCAAAAGTGAAAGTAAAAGTACTATATTATTCTAGTACTATTCTGCAGAAAAGTGGTTCTTGTGAGAGCTATATATGTTGTAGTGTATTATTTGATTATGAATACTCATGCATTCATGTGTGAGTGTATCTCACAGGTGGGGCTCTTTTTAATATGCTGCTGGTACATACATCTATAATAATGCATCATATTTTAAAACTAATTAAATGTTTTGTGTAGGTAACCAGTAACTATAGGTGTTAGATAAATGCAGTTATAAAATAGCATAATATGGAAATACTACCTGAAAATTGTACTTTACTACAGTACTGGAGTGAATGTACTTAATTCCCACAGCTGGTTGTTGCTCCATGTTGTTCTGAATGATGTGGTGGAAGAAAAATGTCCAATACGTGGGAGGACTTTTGTTTAATACTGAGGTCAATGGTGGAAAATATTAGCTGTACCACATTAAATACAGTAATAATATCATTATAGATATTGTACTTTTTACTCTACTACATTTAGTAGCAGATATATTTACTCTGTCGACTGATACAGATTACATATAAAACATACAATTAGCTTCTAAAATATGATGCTTGAAATGACCCAACAGTGTGTAAAGCATTTACTGTTTACAATATTAAAATTAATGTGTAGTTCGCCTGCAGCTTCCATGTTTACGATCATGACAGTGTTATTGCATTACCTGTCTCTGTCCACAGATGGCAGCATAGGTTCATTTGGCTCTCAGGTGAGCAGAAGGTGTCTCCCACTTCCTCCCAGCTGGTTGTGTCAGCAGCACCTGTGAGTGTCGAGATGAAACCACAGAAACAAGCACCACTGTTCTGGACTGTTTCCTGTGTGCAAACAGAGTCTATACACATTTCTGAGCAGTAACACAAATCACCTAATGTCTCATTTATTTAGTCATTTATTTATATTTTTCATAAATGTTTTGGCAATAAGTTATGGCCTAAATCACATTTCAAAGCATCTATTTTATTTTTATTTTATTTATATTACAGGCTAAAAAAGATGAGAGGAGACATTAAGTCTGAAAAATACTAGAATCTGTCTGCATGTTAACTTCATGCCATCAAACCCACTGAAGTCCCTGAAATATGACCAAGAACATGACCTCAGTGTCTCAGTGGAAAAACACACTGTTATAAATATGATTTCTCAGTAATTGTGCAACATGAAAAGCATAAACTGAAACTGAATCCACCATGAGCTCAGAAAAACAGCCTGTTTTCAGCTTTGTGACGATGCATTTTCCAGCTGATCCAAGAGGCTTTTTAAAGACTTTGTTTAGCTTCAGGAGGAGGAGAATCTTCTCACACATAGAGGAAACATTCAGAATCAACTCCTCTGGAGATACGAGGTTTTCACTGGACAGGGAAAATTGAAATCTTGAAAGTAACTAAAAACAAATGCTGTCAGACAAATGGAGTAAAAAATAAAATATTTTCTTCTGAGATGTGGAGGAGTGGAAATATAAAGACACAGATAATGGAAATACACAAGTAAAGTATAAATACCTTGAATTTGTACTTAGGTATTTGATTAATGTACTTGGTTACATTCTAACACTGAGGAAAAGATGAGACCATCCAGAAGAAAGATAAGGCAAAAACACAGAAACATCAGGAGGATTTTTCAGAAAATTAAAGTGTGAAATAAAATATTAATTTAAACCTCAAAACAGGACAGTTCAGCCCTGATGCCTTTTATTCAAAATGCATTGATGCTGCAAATTATTCCCACTGATAATCTCTCTTTTTCTGGCAAAGTCAAGTACATTAAGAATTACAGTGAGACAGACATGTTTCTGTTTTTCAGAGGAAGAAAATCAAGGAAGCAGAAATAAGTAATTCTCTTTTTCTCACTGTCTCCTTCCAGGTTTGAGTCCTGGAGCTTCGAGGCCTTAAAGGCTGCACAGGAGTGAGCCAAAGATTCAGATCCTGTATTTAAGTACAAATAAAAAATACCACCATTCTAATATACTCTGTTATAGGTGAATGTCCTGGATTGAAAATCGTAACCAAGCTTAAGTACAGAAGTATTAAGAACAAGGTGTTCAGAGTAAAAGTCCTACTGGTCTTTCAGAAAAATGGCCCCTGTGAGTTTCAGATACATTTTATATTATTGGAAAATTAATGTTGATGCAATAATGTGTAAGCATTAAGCCTCATATTTTATAAACTGATGATATGATTTGTGGCTCTAATCTCAATTTGTAAACTAAAAAGTAACTACAGCCATTAAATAACAAATAAACAATATTTCCCTCTAAAATTTATTAATAGTTGTAAAAAGTAGCATAAAATGGAAATACTCCAGTACAAGTACTTTAAAAATATACTTATGTGCAGTACTGGAGAAAATGTATTCAGTTATATCTTATTCATAGTAACAATAATACAGATGAAAACAAATCAGATGTAAAGTTTTAACAGTGATTTTATTTTAGATCTCACAGTGACGTAACAACAAAAATCTGATAAAACACTTCATAGATTCAACTTTAAATATATCCAAACTATACAAGCAGAGATTCACACACAGATCACATCCATATTGCACACCACCCTGTTGGACTCCTGATTCAGACTCACAGCGGCGACTGGGCCCTGCTCCCTATATTTCTATTAGCTTTGATCCTATTAGGATAAGACGAGAACATTTTTATGTTCACAAGGTAAAAACAATCTCATTTTGTCTGACAAAATATCTCAGTTAACATTAAAGTAGCTGCACAGGCTGAAGGATCAGTAATACTGAGGGTAGGCCGGGTAGGAGCCCATGAGCTGGGTGGGGGCCGAGGGCAACATGGCCGCCGGGAGGCTGCTGTACTGGTAGAAGGAGTCCAGGGGCAGAGGGGAGCTGTACTGCAGGCTGTGTGGATGGACGTAGGAGGCTGTGGCCGGGCCCTCCGCCGCCACCGCCGCCGCCGAGTGGTACCTCGGGTAGGGCCCCGGTCTGTAGGCCTGCATCTCAGGATAATGCATCAACTGAGAGGCCACGTTCGCCTGACAGGCGTGAGCCAGGGCGTCCTGCACCGTGCGCTTCAGCTTCATTCGCCTGTTCTGGAACCAGTTTCTGATCTGAGGAGGAGAAAATAACAAATCAGACAAAGCTTCACTATTCACCAGATTCACATTTCCTCTATCAGAGCTGAAGTCAGGAGTTTAACAATACTGAGGTCAAATAATATTACTGAGAAAGAAATACAAAAATAAAATAAAATACTGTAACAAAACAAAACAGAGAAACTAAATATTAATAAATAAAATGAAATGTATTGAGTCTGAAAATGCTTGAATTAGCTAATAAACTCTCCTTTGTGTGTCCAACATAAAGTCAACATAAACTTGGGGGTCATGACCTCAGTGTCCTGGGTGGACGCTGCTGGAGACACGTGTCTCACAGAGCTGGAAGAGACGGAGGATTGTTACCTGTTTGTCCGACAGGTTGAGCTTCTTGCAGAGCTCGGCCTTGTCCTGTGTTCCCAGGTAGGCGTTCCTCTTGAAGGCCCTCTCCATGCTGCTGATCTGCTCCGCCGTGAAGGCCGTGCGCGGCCTCCGGCCCGACGGAGGAGACGCCGGCGAGGTGGAGCTGCGGTCGGCGGGGGCCGAGGGGGAGAGGGAGTGGCCTCCCTCGCTCTCGTACCCGGAGGTCTCCTCCTCCGTCCCGCTGCTGAAGCCGGCCTCGGTCACTGGAGGAGAAGGAGTCAGTGTTAAATCAAGATGCTCAGAGGTTTGATCAGACCGTCACACAGCACACTGTGAAAATACACTGTTACAGGTACAAGTATGTAAGTATAACCAGGAAAATATCCTTAAAATATTCAGTAGTACCAGTACAGAAAAATGTCCCCATGACTGTTATACATCAAGTAAAAAGTACAATGTTTTCCTCTGAGATGGAGTTGACGTAGATTAAAATGGAAATAACAAACTTTTACTCACAATATCTTAAAAATAATTGTTTACAAATATCGTCCATTAATAAGCACTAAGCATGTGCATTTCTGTGTGTTTTAACCCATTTTTGTCAGAAGTATAAAGTGGAGTAAAATGTGAGTATTGCAGTACTTGAGTGAAGTACTGTCCTGGGTGGAGCGGACCTACCTTGGCTCTTGTGGGGGGTCTGGTGCTGCAGGGAGCTGAAGCCGTCCAGCCTCCGGTTCTGCTCCTGCTCGGCTGAAGGTTCAGACCTGGGCCTGCAGTAGAAGCCCGGCAGGCTCTCTGAGTGTGTCCCGCAGGTCGTGGGTCCGGAGGCAGAGACGGCGTCTGTCCCTGCTGTCTGGCTGCTCTGGGCCATCCACTCGATAGAAAAGTGTCCCCTCATGTCTGCAGAGCTCTGGAGTAAGTCCTTTAGGTTTAAATGGTGAAACCAGATTGAAGGTTTTGTCCGAGTGCAGGAAAAGAGTCCAGGAGTTTGCTGGTGTGTCCTGGTGCAGCAGAAAGTTGACTGTCCCCCTCAGCTCAGCCCGGCTGTATTTATAGGGGACGTCCCTCCTCATTTCCAGCTCCCTCGGCCCCGAGATCAAAGCACACATCCTCCCTCCCTCCTTCAGTTTTCACAACTGGAGTAATTAAGACGTCTCATTCAGTCTCAATGAGGCTGTTACAACAAGGCTCCAGTGAGTCTGGGAGGGACCCCCCACCTCCACCTCCACCTCCTTCCTGCCTCCAAAAAAGATAATAGACACACCTCGGTGTCTCCCCCACGACCACGTCCAAACTGTAGATACATGTGTGGACTGTCTCATTTATCCACTGGAGACTTTCACAGTTTCAGTCAGTGAAGACGGCAAACGACCATCAGACAAAACTCAGGGCTGAAAAACTCATTCAGCTGTTTTTATTCAGAGATCATTCAAATCTAATGCAGTAAAAGACAGAACTCTTTGTAGTAAAGATAGAAATGTTTTTATATCTATAACTTACCAACTAGAAAAACTCTCATGTCACAGTGAAAGAAATAACAGGTGATGAGTGACTTTATTATCTGCTGGATTATATGAGTCAATATCAATGAGAAAAATAAGCTTTACTCTCTCTCCTTGTCTCCTCTGTTCAAGGGACTCAGCTCTGGTTTTATTCGTAGTAACTGACTTTATTTTTATGGATTTCTTGTATTTCATGTTGAGACGATCTGAGAAAAACGTTATTTTTCACAGTCGAAGGCACAAATCAAATCACTTCACACAGAACCAGACAGTATGATGGTTTTATTTCAGACCTCTTCTTTCTGTGTTTGTATCTAACTGTTAACTATAATAATATTTTAGCTGGTTGTCACTAAAGATTTAAAAAGGCAGCTGTGTCTTTTCTTCTTGTATTTTGGTTCCTGGGAGTTTTAAACTTTGACAACATGATAAATGGAAAAACTGTGATTCAGCTTTCTCATCTGCAGATTCATTGATAATAAACCATCAGTCATTAATCAAACTCTGATGCTGATATTCACTCATTTAAACTACAGTTGCTTATAAAAATGACATTATATCTTCCATTATTCAAAGTGTAGCTTCATCTGAAAAGCAGCCGATCGTGAGTGGCTTAATGAAGAGGTGAGATCTGATCCAGGATGATCCACAGATGAAAGACAAACCGTCTGAGCGTCACTGATACGACCTGATGGGAACAAGAGATTCAACAGTGATTCTTTAAATCAATCAGGAGTGAAATGATCCCACAATCATTTAGATCAACAGTCACACGAAAGAAATTATGTTCTGTCATTTTAACAAGAAAAAATGTTTTTATAGAAATTAGTAATTCACTGAAGTATATGAAGAGAAAACAACAACATACAGTTAAAGTACTTTATCAGTAGCAGTACTCTGATCATCCAAATTAACAGATTGAGAAATACTCAAATCCTTTTCTGCAGTGAAAGTACCACAACTCTAAACTACTCTGTTACTGTAAGATAAAATTAAAATTCTCAAGTAATTTACATGTGAGTAAATGTACTTAGTTTCTTTCCACCACTGTAACTAAAAATATTTTCTCAGTGATTCAGTAACGTTGCTATAATTTAACTTTAAACACCAAAGATTGATGGAAATAAAAATATTATAAAAAACAAAACAAACAGGATGGATTCAGTGAAAGTCTGAACTCCACAAGATAAATTAAACAAAGTTTAAATTAATGGTAAATGTAAAAAAAAAAAAAAAATGTTCTTTTTGGTTTTGGACTGTTGGTGATAAAATAAACATCACTTTAAATAAATTCATTCATTCACCAGTTCAAACCCAAACAGGTTTATTTGTAAAAAAAAAAATGTAAATGTTTTTATAAGATGTTTAAAAACAATTATAAAAAGACTCCATTTAACCACAAACACTAACCAAACGTCTGCTGAACTACAAGTACTAGAAGTACAAAGTAGTATAAAATGGGAGTACTCAAGTAAAGTACCTAGAAAGTACACATAAGTACAGTACTTGAGTGAATGTACTCAGTTCCATTAAACTGGGAGGAACTCATGAAACTGCTCAGATCATCTGCGGCTTTTGTGTCGCTTCAAAGCTGAAGTGGGGATTTTAGGATCAAGTCAAAGTGACTGATAAAGAGCTGACGAGGATGATCCACCTGTGAACAGCCTCCTAACAGCCACCCCCCCACCCCCACCCCCCCGGCTCTGGAGGGGCGCACGGAGGCAGGCAGGCGCTGTTTGTGTGTAAATGCCTCAGACACTCTGTGGCTCTGGACGATTAATCGGTTGATCAGAATCGGAGCCATTGATAAGATAATGGAGGTGAATGGATCCGGGCGCGCGCCTCCCGACGCGTGTACGCGCGCGGCCGAGAAAAGAGTTGCTCGTTCTGGACAGTGAGACCAGAAGAGACCAGAGACCCGGTCCACGATGCTGTCAGAGCTTCTCAGTGGAGGAATGTAACTAAGTACAATTACTCCAGTACTGCATTGAAGTACACAGTTGAGGTACTTTACTGGAGTCTCTACTTTCACTCTACATTTTATTTGACAGCAACAGTTTCTGGTCACGTCACAAACATTGGCCCTTCACAACATGTCAGAGCAGAGCTGTGTCCTCAGATCCTTCACTGAAGTACAAGTACTAATAAAGCTGTGTAAAAATACTGCACTGACTTCATGTTGCAAACCTTATTTTTCATACAGTAAAACTTTACTGTCGCCTTCGCAATAGTTTGTGTTTGTATCTGTAGTTAATGTTGAAGTTCAACCAACCTCTTCAACAACACTGAAGAAAAATGTTTTTCAAGCAAAGATTTTTCAAACATGAAGATCAAAATATTAGAGCTGCAGACGGATTGTGTCTCTCTGTCTGTCTGTCTGTGTCTGCCTGTCTGTCTGTCTGTCTCTCTGCCTGCCTGCCTGTCTGTCTCTCTGTCTGTCTGTCTGTCTGTCTGTCTCTCTGTCTGTCTCTCTGCCTGCCTGTCTGTCTGTCTCTCTGTCTGTCTCTCTGCCTGCCTGCCTGCCTGTCTGTCTGTCTGTCTGTCTGTCTGTCTCTCTGCCTGCCTGTCTGTCTGTCTCTCTGTCTGTCTGTCTGTCTGTCTCTCTGCCTGCCTGTCTGTCTGTCTGTCTGTCTGTCTCTCTCTCTCTCTGCCTGCCCGTCTCTCTCTCTCTCTGCCTGTCTGTCTCTCGCTCTGTCTGCCTGCCTGCCTGCCTGTCTCTCTGCCTGCCTGTCTGTCTGCCTGCCTGCCTGCCTGTCTGTCACATCAAAGCTCTCCGCTCACAGAGCAGACTGGGGCAGAACGAGGTGGAGCTGCTGCTCCTCCACCTCCTCACAGTGTGGAGACACAGACGGAGGTGACGGAGAGAAACAACTGATCAGCAGCTCTTTGAACTGGTAACTGAACCAATCACCTGCCTGTTGTCTCCGTCCTCTAACTGCTGTTTGTGTGCTTGTACTTAAGTACACGTTCGAGGTACAAGTACTTTAACCAATGAGGTTATTAACGACTTTTCAGATTATGATTCCAAAATAAATCATAGATGAATCTGGATCTTTGTGATTTGTGACGGCTCATAAAAAGATTTTAACAATGTCCAGAAAATCAGTGAGAGAAAAAGTGATTTGATTCAGCTGAGACTGAGACAATGCAAAACTAAGAACGATTTAAATCATTGAAAAAGATCATTTTCTGGTCGGCGCCATCAAACCACGAAGAAGAAGAGGAAACGAGGAGACGACGTCATTAAAAAGTCAAAAGCTCAAATGATGGAAACCAGACGCTTCTGTTAGTTTCATGTATGAAAGTCACAGATGTGATGTTTCAGGAAGAGACGAGCGACATTTTGTTTCTGTCATTGATTCACTCTGCTCAACATGATCACATTCAAAACTGAAACCAGAGTCGACCTCTGACCCTGACGAAGGCGACTGAACGTGTTTGGTGAATAAAATCAAGAGTTGAGTTTTAATTTGAGGAAAGATGAGAACATATTCAACATTTAAATCTGTTTGACATCAAACTCCAGCTCACCGTGAGAAGAGACGTCACAGTTCAGGCTCTGAGCTGCTGGAGAGGCCTCAGGTGAGCAGAGGCCTCAGGTGAGCAGCTGGAGAGAGAGAGAGACAGAGAGAGAGACAGAGAGAGAGAGGGAGAGAGAGAGAGAGAGAGACGGAGAGAGAGAGAGAGAGAGACAGACAGACAGAGAGAGAGAGAGAGAGAGAGAGTGAGAGACAGAGAGAGAGAGACAGAGAGAGAGAGAGAGAGGGAGAGAGAGAGAGAGAGAGATGCATGTGGCTCATAAAGAAGCAAACAGCTTCCACTCCCGTTAACTCTGCCAAAAACAAACAAACAAAAAAAACCATTATCACCTGCATGTTCATAATGTTCAGTTTTGAATGTGTTCTAAGTTAACCTTTGTTTGTGTTGTTACCTCCTGTTTCACCTTTAAAAAAAAGAAAAGAAAAAAAAACATGTTCATAATGTTCCATGAATTTAATTGACAGAGGAGAAAACAAAACATGTTTTAAGGTGCAGTAGTCCTACACTGGATTTTGAGCTACTTGAGTATTGTAGAATTTTTTCTTTTTTTTTTTGCCCCCCCAGGTAAGACTAATGCCCACCCACACCTGGCATCCTGGTAACACCACTGGGTGAGCCGCGGCCTCCAGCTCTGAGGCTCAGGGAGAAATTCAAATGTCCCAGTCTAAAGAGGAGCCTCCGTCCTGCCGTCCCCCGAGTGAGCAGGGGAGTGGCAGCGCCTGCTCGTCCACCGGGACCCGTCCCGCCGGCCCCATCAAAGCCCCGGGAGCCTTTGATGAGGCTGATAGGGATCAATGGGACAGGGGAAGAGGCCTTAACTGACTGTGTTACAGACGGGGCGGGCAACTGCTGGAGACTGCCGGCCGTGGAGATCAATGATTATTGGGCGTCATCAGCACCTTCATCTGCATAGAGGAATCCATTCAGCTCAGAAACAGACTCATCTCAGGCGGCTTCTTCGCTCCAACATGTTAAACTGCAGCTTTATTGTTTCTCCTCTTAATACATTTCAGGTGATCAGAAAAAAAAATCTTTAGATAAGAAACAAAGACGTTAAACAATTATATATAATAAAAATACTTGAATTGAAGACGACATTAATAAAGTTGACAGAAAACAAACTATTTGGCTTCAAGTTAATTAAACTCACTCTAGAGCTGCGATTAATCCGCCGCTGAAAATAGTCCCAACAAATCCACTGTTTCCTCCTGTTTGTTGGTTAAAAACCACAGTGAACAGCTGAAAAGACAAATACATTTATGTGTATTTGTTGTTCTTTATTAATTTACATCCTCAGTAGGAACCAGTGGTCAAACAAACAGGAAGTCAGACAGAACACGAGAGACAGACAGACTGTTGGTAAAAAGAGTTTGATTCGGCTCAAAGTGAGGTTTTATCTCTGGAGCGGATGAAGACAGACGATGAGACCGGAGCAGATATCAGCTCATGTTCTGGGAGATGTGAAGCCACCAGGTCGGGACATGTGTTCCCTCTGGTCTGCTGTCAGAGCCCGGGGGGGCGAGGTGTGTTTGTGTCCATAACAGAGCAGCAAACAGGCCCATTAGAGATGAAAGAGTCTGAATGGAGCCAATCAAAGAGGAGCCCAGCAGGGGGCCGCGGCCCCACAGACAGCACTGGGGCCGAGGAGGATGAATGAGCCTCGTCATGGATAAGGAGCATTAACACACACACACACACACACAGAGTCAGGATCAGTGTGTGTTTTACGGCCTGTCCACAGTCACATCGAGGCTTCTCTCAGATAAAACCAGCTTATTTACTCACTGAGTCTGGTGTCTGAGCACAAAGGAGCTCAGCAGATGTAAACAAAGACAGATGAGAGAACAGATTATGTAAAAACCTTCGAGCAAAAGGAAAATGTTGCAAATAGACACAGAACACAAACCATTTAAAGGGTCAGTTCACCCAAATGGAAAAGTTCTGTTTTGTTTAGATTTGAATTTGCGACCTGCAGCTTCCTGATCCTTCACACTAATACTAATACTACTTCTGTACTTTGGTAGGATTTTGAATGCAGTACTGGAGTATTTGGATCTGAGTACTTGTTCCAACACTTCTAGTTTACCTTGTCCAGGAAAACGTTGGTGCAGGAGCTGAGTCCTTCATCCACAGTTCAGTGAATTTACATTTGCACAGGCGACGTCCCGTCTCCTCTCTGTTCTCACAGAGTCCAGACTCAGAGTCTCCTCAGCGCAGGACGATGTCTCCTCGTCCCTCAGAAACTTTTGCTTCACACATACGGTGTCAAAAACAGTGACGTGTCGATGGTGATGTAGGAGCATGAAATGAAACTGCCCCCGCCCGCCGTGGGTCTCACACTGGATTTACTCTCCATGTACTTCTGTGTATTCACTTCATGTGACTCCTCTGTCGTACATGTGGAACATATGCAGTTTTTTTTGTTTGTTTTTTTGCTGTAGAAGAAGAAGTGTGTGTGCACATGTCAAAGAGAGTGGACGTGAGAGGAGACGGAGGTGTGAGCACCGACACGGCCTTTGATGTTAAACTGGTATTTAGAGGTTAATGAGGCTGTTAGGAAGAGGTGAAGGAAACGCCTGTGAGTTCACACTCGCACACGCACACACACACACACACACACAGGAAATGTAGACTCTGCTGTAAATGAGGATCTCAATATAAAACCTGAAGGACAGGAATGGATCAGGGGGATGATCTAGATTATTATTCAGGATTCTAAAAAAACTAAATACAAGTACTGGAAGCAGTATTTAGATCCTGCATTCAGAGCCTATTGAAGTAATCATTAGCTAAATGTACTACAAGTATCAGCAGTAAAAGTACACATCCTGCAGTGAAATGTCTCCTGAGTCTGAGTCTCATTATCAGACTGTTGATCCTGATGCATCAGTTAACTTCAGTGGCAGTAAACAAACTCAGTGACTTTCCTTCACTGACTCGTGTTCCTGTCACTCAAACCTCTCATAGTTCTCTGCTCGGTGGTTTTCTTTTCAGTGAACGTACAGAGGAGGACGTTGTAAAATGCAGGTCACTGGGACACAGGTGTGTGTGTGTGTGGGGGGGAATGTTCCTCTAACACAAGACAACACACAGTAAAACATCATCCAGCTGCCAGTGAAAGCAAAGGAAACGTACCAACATATAAAAGTATAGATATAATTTTTTGTGGTAAAGTCTGAGTGTGTTAATTTCTCTTCCTGTTTGATTAGATCAAACTCTTCTTCTCTTATCACGTCTGTTTTTGAACACGGCTCCTGAGCAGATTTAATCTCATCACACAGTCGCTGCCGAGGAGAAACCAGGTTTTTTTTTTTATCTTTTCCTCTTTCAGAATCGAAGTTATAGATTCATCGTTTCAGACTTCATTCATACATCTTTTATTACAGAATACAGGCAGCGCAGGTCAAACAAGCATCCTCCAACAGACGCTCATGTTAAAGAGGTAGCAACTGAAGTTTCACATACAAGCAAGTTATCGTGGGGCCGTAGCTCAGAACAGTCTCTATAAACACAGTCCAGGAATCATAAATATAAAATTGAAATTTACAATTAAAATCTGTAAGATCTATAATCTGATGTGAAAAAGCTGCAAATGCACAGTGTTAAAATGAAGAGAATGGAACGAGATAAATTAAAAGTTTGTGATGCTGTTGAACTGTTCTGCTATATACTGAGAGGTGTTCCTACTTTTTAGCCTAATCTCATGATACAGAATAATAGAAACCCCTTTAAGGACAAGACAGTTCAACAGCTCCACAAACTGCAGCCTCCATGATGTTGATCCCACAGGTAACATTCTGATCTTCATGAAGGAGGATTTACAGTCAGGTCTGCAGGTGAGGTCTGTAGGTCAGGTCTGCAGGTGAGGTCTGTAGGTCAGGTCTGCAGGTCAGGTCTGCAGGTCAGTCTGTAGGTCAGGTCTGCAGGTCAGTCTGCAGGTCAGTCTGCAGGTCAGTCTGCAGGTCAGTCTGTAGGTCAGTCTGTAGGTCAGTCTGCAGGTCAGGTCTGCAGGTCAGTCTGTAGGTCAGGTCTGCAGGTGAGTCTGCAGGTCAGGTCTGCAGGTGAGGTCTGCAGGTGAGGTCGGCAGGTCAGTCTGTAGGTGAGGTCTGCAGGTCAGTCTGCAGGTCAGGTCTGCAGCTCAGGCTCAGGCGTTTCTCTCTGATGGAGGAATGTACTCCAGACCAAGATGAGCAAATATCTCCTCCTCTGACGTCGCTCTCAGATATTTCCTCTATAAGAATAAAGAAAAACAAAATGACGTCGTACTAATTTAAGACCAATCAAGCATGAAATCTGAGTCGATAAGAAGTGTGTGTTCACCTGTGTGTTATCATACAGAGCGTGGCTGCTCAGAGACATCGTCTTCTCGTGTCCGGCCCAACGTCGCAACTCTCTCTCAAACAGCTGTGGAAGGAATGAATGAATGAATGAATGAATGAATGACATGTGGACATTATGAGTCAGAGTTAGTTCCATCCACTGTTGAAGATCTGATACTGGGCCGTTTATGAAAGGTCACCTTGGATCCGGTCCAGCCCAGCAGAGCAAAAGCAAACTGGCTGATGGGGGAAACCACCAGGTCGACTCTCACAGCTCTCCACGGTTTGATCTCCTCTGCTCCAGTCTCTGGACGATCGGTTCCTCGTTTCTCCTCCTCCGTCAGTTTAAAGATGGAGAAGCACCTCTCGAAGCGGTCCATGTTGGAGGAGGGCCGAGCAGGACCGTCCTTTGACTCCAGGTAAGAGTTTCTGGTGGTTTTCTGGTACAACAGGAAGCCCTGGAGGGACAGAGCGCTGAGTCGTGAGAACGTGGCCAATATGAATCCAGATTATCAAAAAGGGCAACTTCGGGAAAAACATGTTCCAGTGACCCGGAGTTTACCTGCGACTCCAAACAGGAAACCACTTTGGGCATCAGTCCCACCTCTCTGCCCTCCTCCGGGTGTGTTATCAGGAAGTCCACATCGTGGCCCGTCAGCTTCCCCCTGCACAGAGAGTCAACCAAAGAAAGTGTGAGAAGAAGAAGAAGAAGAAGAAGAAGAAGAAGAGTTCCCATTTAAATTTTTCTCAATGTTACTGAACATGGAAACACTGACATCCTGGAAAATCTAACAAAGCCACAGGTTCATGTTCTGAGTGTCAGTTGTAATTATTCCAACTTTGTTTCTAAGAAATCCTGTTTTGTCTGTCAGGGTCTCCAACATCAAGTTGTATTATAAAAAAGTCTTTAAACATTTGTTCATCCTCGGAGGCTCATGCGAGTGTTTTACCTCCTGAATCCTCCAATCAGAGTCATCCGTGCACCAGGTAACACAGACATGACGGCTTTCTGCACGATGTCACCGATGACGTCAGCCTCTGCTTTAGTGACCGGCTGGTTGAGGTCATCGTAGTGTTCGAGGCCTGAAAGACGACGACATATTGATGGATTCAGAAACTTGATCGAGTTCAGTGTGAAAGCAGACATGAATGGAGACACACACCTGCCTGTTGGGCTCGGTTGAGTGTTTGTCCTGAATCCTGTAGCTGCTGAAGGCTGTGTATCCCCTCTCTGATCCATCGGTCTGCTGTTCTTCCTCCCACTCCAAAGATACCTGTTAACACCTGACATGCATGTGGTAGAGGTGGGCGGATCGATCCAAATATCGATAGTATCGATGCCAAGTTGGTATCGCTATCGGATCGATACTAGCGTGATGAGATCGATACTTAAATGTCAGTTTTACTCTCGTATGTGCTTGTGCGGTCTCCTCAAAGAAGCGACACCCAGGTCGCTGGACTTGCCGCTTATTCTGTCTCTCTCTCAGCGTGGAGCAGGCGCACTTTAATTTTATATTGGTATTGTAGTTTCTCAACACTCTACCTCTAAAAAGATTTTAATTTGCTCTCATATAATAATTTTTTTCACTTTGTTTTTCTAATGAAAAAAATGCACACATAACAATGTTTGGGGGAATTTTCTTTAGTTATTGCTCTATTGCTTCTGTTTTTGATAATAAAGTATTTTGCAGTCGCCTTTAAACTTTGCCCAAATTCTGTCCTTGGTTTTAATAAAATAATCCCAAGGAAAAACCACAAAAACACCTAAGGGTCAGCAGTGTGATGGTACATCAACCTTAAATATTAAAAGTATCGGTATTGGTATCGGTATCGGCGATACTGGCCCTGTATTTACTTGGTATTGGATCGATACCAAATCTTGCAGTATCGCACACCTCTAGCATGTGGTGGTTAAAAGCTGCTCCTGTTTCATGGGATTTGTTGGCTGGAAGAAAAATACAGAACATGTGTAGACTTGTTCTTTCCTGTGACTCAACTGGCCCTGAATGGCCTGTGCCACTAGGTGGAGCTAAAGAGACAAAATGCACAAACAACCTGTTTATTAACTTCATGACTCCTGTAACATTAACCTCAACTTCCATTGCTTCTGTTCTAATCCGTCCTGTATTTAACTACACGACCAAGTTTAACAGAAAACCAGCTGACAGACCTTCAGTGCCTTAAATCTCTCAGACCGTTTTGTGGATTCAACTTCACTTGATGTTCCGTTCTCCAAAACATCCTACGAGAGCAGAGAATAGAAAAAGAAGTATTGAGTGTCATAAAGTGGCTCCAGAAGTTTCCAAAGACAGATTAAACAGGACATTTTCTGACTGACTCTGATGACTCGCAGTGAATGTTCTCCGAGGCAGGGAAGCCCTCTGAGCTGCGTCGTGCTCGTCACCGGTGTGGGGAGGGCCTTCAGCACGGCGGCGGCTCGGCGAAACGCCACGCCTCGTCCGTCCTCCTCGTTGAGCTCAGAGTTTTCAGCCAGAAGAGACAAAGCATCCTGGGACAGAAAACACATCCTCAGCGTCTCTGCTCTCAAGTTTCACACCAGATAGATGTTAGTTTCTTTTTTGCAGGTGTGATACATGAGACGTGTGTTTGCTGGGGGACGCACAGTGAGGACGGTGTTGTGGTTGTCCAGAGTCGTCCTTCTCTGACAGGCGTAGCTGGGGACAGAGAACACCACCACCTCTGCTTCATCAGCCTGCTGCTCCTGAACGACACACAACAGTCAGAAAGACCTGAGTTCATCAATCTGCTGAGAGTCGTGGGGCAAAGTGCGAATTTCCCCATGGGGATGAATAAAGTATCTACCTAACCTAACCTAAGTTTAGCAAAGCGACAGCTGAGGGAAAGTAAAGTGCACCTGTAGTTTGTGTCGGTCCAGGATGTCAACAGGACGTCCTGCTCGCATGCTCTCTGTGAACCAGCTGATGTCCAGAAGGTGAGCAGGCGTCGGACCTCGACCTCTGACCTGTGAGCTGAGCCACGTCCGGACCTCATCACCGCTGTTGTTCTCCGAGATGACGTGTGTCACACTTTCACTGTGAAAAGACCAAATGTTCACTGCCGAAAATTTTAATTAAAAAATCTTAATAATGGATTAACTGTTAATTAATGAATCGACTAATAATGTCAGCTGTTGAGCCTTTATAACAAAGCATCATATTTTATAAACTCTCAGTTGGTAAAGTAAATGAAGCTGTCAGACAAATGAACAATATAAAGTACTTCAACTGTGTACTTCAGTGCAGTACTTGAGTAAATGTACTTAATTACATTCCACTACTGTTTTTCTCTTCCCTCTTTAATTAATCTGAGCTCATGTGGGGAATGAAATTCACTAAACAAGTTTTTTAAATACTGATGAACTTGACTTCCTTGAACCTGATCTGACCTGAGCAGCTCCTCCACCTGAAACCCTTTCCTCCGGCCGAGCTGAGAGAGGAAGCCTCTTCGACTGGCTCCCATTTTCCTCTCCAGCAGGAACAAAACCACCTGAGGGAACCTGTTGGCTGCTTCAGCTCCTCTGCAGCCGGTCCCAGTGTTCCCAGTGTTCCCAGTGTTCCCAGTCTGAGAGCCGACTTTCCTTCTCTTCAGTGGAACCATGTTCATTCAGCAGGATGTTAAACCATCTGATAACAGGTCTACAAACATGTTGAGTCTATGACTGAGACTCTACAGACTTTTTGTTTTGGCTAATTTTCTCATCCATCTCCTCTTTGTTGCTAACTTGTTCTAATAAAACTCATAACGTCATAAAATACTAATAAATATTCATAAACTACAAAGACGTAGTTAAATTAAAGCGTCTATCGACCATGAATCCACTTTCTGAACCAGTTCAGTGGAAACATAAACCACATCCAGCTAAAACTCTGTCGAACAGACAACCGGATGCAGCGGTGCTGTTTAACCGGCTCCAGCTGCGCGTCACCAAAATAGTTCCGACTGGAAACAGCGCGCGAGTCTTCTGATCACACAATTCAATTTAGTCATCTCTCATCATTTTGATTTTTTAATCATTTCTCTTCGTATCAGTGTCCCATTAATATTGACTTGTTTTTTTTTAAATCTGAATTACTATCTCATAATTTAAAATAATAAATCTGAGGGGTTTTAGATGATTAACGAGAGAGAGGTTCTGATATACAACTTTCTTTGACTTTTCTCTTATCTTTTTTTAAACTAAATATTCAAGAGTTTTACCCTTTAATATAAAATGTTGACCTGGAGAGTAACTATCTGTCAGATTAATGAATGTTGATGAGCAACATTACATTTGGTCTTATTACATAAATGTACTCTGTCAAAGGTGCCATTATGTATCATGTGTCCTCAGTAACTCTGAAGCTGTTAAAACCTGTTGGAGAAGCTGAACACTGGTGGAGCCAGTTGAACAGGATTTATTTACAAGATACTGAAGGCTGGGTCAACTGATAGATGAGTGATAAATGAGAGGCGATGAATATCTGAGCCGAGCAGCTGGCAACAGGTGAAATGAGGTCAGGACAGGAGGACAGGAGAGGTGAGGACGGGAGGACAAAGCACGAGGAGGCCGCCGTGTTTGTATCACACAGGTCGACTGAATGATCTGCTGACAAGTGACTGGAGAACCTGCATGATGATGATGATGATGAGATGATGAAGAGCAGGTGAGCTGGCATCATGCAGAAAGGAGGAGGAGATGATTGGCAGCAGGTGAGGAGCAGAGTGGACGGACACGCCCACAGTCACACACACACACACACACACACACACACACACACACACACACACATAGGAGAAACAACAAGGAACAGAAGAAAAAATGGAGATCATAACAGAAGCTGTTTGAGGGGAAATTTAAGGGAAACTACATGAAAGTGTGAAAGTGAATTGGTTTCAGATCCTCCCTCGATTTACATTCAGGTTGTGTTTCTCTTGAAAAGAAACTAATCTAAGTGAAAATGAATCAGATGGAGAAATCGTCCTGGCTCATTCATTGAACAAACAAACAAAAATGTTTCCTCATATTTTGTGTTTCTGTAAAAAAGAAGAGTCTGTCTCATCTGATGATCTGAGTAAATGCTCAATTAAAATATTAAAATATTTGTGTCTTTTGAACTGATTCTAAAATGAAATAAAATGTGAATTAAGTCTTATTAAAGACTATATTAAATAAATGAATGAATGGCTTTGAATGTTGGATTGGAAACTTGATATGAACTTAAAATATTTGAAATAACACTAACAGAGAATTTAATTCTTTGAATAAACAAATGTTCGTGTGTGTTAATATTTCTATCATTAATTCAAACATATAAAATAAAGAGGTGTGTTGAACACTTTGTTCTCAGGCTCCTCTCCTCCCACTGGTCACATGACCACTAACACCTGACTCCACTTCCTCAAACTGTGAAGCTTCACTGTGTGTGTCCGGCCTCCGCACACACACCCACCCTGTGTTATCAGGGCAGGAAGCGGAACCAGCTTCACTTCACCACCACAGTGTGTGTGAGTGTGTGTGAGCAGGCCCGGAGCCGTGGGGCCTCATGGCAGCTCCGAGGAGCCGAGCAGGAGCCACTGGAGCCGGAGCCGTGACGCTGCTCCTCGCGCTGCTCACCTGCTGCGTCAGGTGCGCGGAGCCGAGCGTCACACCGAGCAACGTCATCCTGATCGTGTCCGACGACCAGGACGTTCAGCTGGGGGGGATGGTGAGTGCAGCCACCTGGAAAAACACCTGATCACCACCTGAATCGATCCTGATCACACGGAATGAGTTTAGGTTCAGAGTGACGTCATCAGACGTTCTGCTGTTTTCACCTCAAAACACAGAAGCTGATGATGGTCTCATGCTGTTTGTTTGCTGCAAATGAAGGAAACATTTTTCACACCTGAAGCTATTAATCAAGAAAAAAGCAACAAAAACTTTATTGATCCATCAGGAAAAATGTCACATGACACAGAACAGATGAGTTTAAACATAACAAAAGAGCAAAGAAACAATCAATTCAGAAAGTTTCAGCTAAAGTTAAAACTAAAGTTATAATCAGTCATAAAGTGAATAAAGGAGATAATGATACGTTAAACAACACAAAGAGTCTGTAATTCATCTTAAATACTGTCATTCTCCCAGTGTCAGTGTCAACATGTGGATGCTGAGCAGCTCCATGTTCACAGTTCAGAGTGCTGACATTCACATAAGCACAAACTCAGATGAGAGGATTCTGCAGCTTTTTGGTCATAAAAAAATACTAGAATCTTGGATTAATTCTATTTTCATCAGTGATCAGTCTGCTGACTGTTGTCCACATTTGTCTCTTGTTCATTTCGTCTGTAAAAATGTCTTTGATTATCAAGTGAACTGTCTTTGAATATGACAAAAACAAACATCAGTGTATTCATCTTAAAATAGTCGTTAGTTCCAGTTTTGACGATGACAAACCAGGAACAGTTCATGAAGACTAACGAACTCATGATGTCAGAGCTGGTAGATCTGCTCAGTTTGTGTTGAACGTCTCGCCTCGTGTGCGTGTCGGGAGTCACATGGTTCTGTCCTGGTTTCTGTTCTGTTTCAGACCCCGATGAAGAAAACGAAAGCTCTGATCGGAGACGCAGGAGCAACATTTGTCAACGCTGTGAGTCTGTTCACCATCTGACGGACAGTGGATAATGTTCTGTACCTGTTCATGTCACTTTATATTTTCTACATTTCACAGGGAAATAATGTACTTTTTACTCTGTTATATTTATTTGACAGCTGTTTTTACTTTTGTTTTTGTTTTTTTTTAACAAATTTTTTTTTTTAAATCATGTGTACATAACAAAGCATGAACCATAAGATCAAATATGACAAGACAAAACAGACAAGAAAAAAACAAACAGATAAACTTTTGTAATTTAGATTCTCCATTGAAATCATGATGTTTGTTTATAGACTGTAACACGTGGTTAAAGATTAAACTGCTGATCTTTCTGACTCGTCAGGTCTGAGAGGAAACTCTGTGAACCTCCACACAGTTACAGTTAAATGACTGACACTCAAAGAGCGTGAACGAGTCAATATTCTCCCCAAAAACAAACATCTGGTGACCCCTGCAGGGGCCCGACCCCTCAGGTTGAACCTCAACAATCTGATAATGTGACAGAGACTTGAAGTGCGATTTGCTCCTGATGCTGCTGATGTAAAAGCTGGAGCTGTTTTCACAGTGTGTCTCAGCAGTGAGTCGTCTCTCGCTCACGATCACACGCTGCAGCAACATGTTGAAACTGAGTGACTGACATCCTCCCCTCCGCTGTCACGCTTCTCTTTCATCATCTTGTTTCCTCTCCTCTCTCGCTGCCCCCCCCCCCCC
>JBBMOC010000472.1:25319-41246 GCA_037975185.1 Centropyge bicolor
GTGTGTGTGTGTGTGTGTGTGTGTCTGTCTGTGTGTGTGTGTCTGTGTGTCTGTCTGTCTGTCTGTCTGTGTGTCTGTGTCTGTGTGTGTGTGTCTGTCTGTCTGTCTGTCTGTCTGTCTGTCTGTGTGTGTGTGTCTGTCTGTGTGTGCCTGTGTGTGTGTGTGTGTCTGTGTGTGTGTGTGAGTGTGTGTGTGTGTCTCTGACCTGTCTGTCTGCTGCAGGTCAGTTCTCTCTGCCCATCGACAAGAGGCAGCTGTATGAGTTCGACATCAGGATCCCGCTCCTGGTCCGTGGTCCTGGCATCAAAGCGAACCAGACGCTGCAGGTCTCTCTCTCTCTCTCTCTCTCTCTCTCTCACACACACACGGTGTCAGGTTGTGTTTATGTCTCACTTCCTGTGCTCCGGCTCCTCCAGGCTCCGGTGCTGAACATCGACCTGGCTCCGACCATCCTGGACATCTCTGGAGTCAACCTGTCCTCGGTCAACGTGGACGGACAGTCGTTCCTGTCTCAGATGGTCGGCTGCTGATGCTCTCGTCTTTTCCTCAATCTTACTTCTGTCTCAGTTTAAAAACCTAACTGAATGTTCTCTGACATCAGGCCCCGTCGCTGCGGAACGGCTCCGCACGTCCCTTTTTCCTGGTTGAATACACCGGAGAGGGACATCCGACCCCAGACCCGGCCTGTCCCCGACTGGGCCCCGGACTGTCCGTGAGTGTCGAACACAGTCGTCTCCACCTCAGGTTTAATGAGGAGCTGTTCTTTATGGGATGTAAAGCTTTAGTTGAATTACTTTATGTGCTGCTTGGTTCTCCACTGCATCGCTGACTCAGCACTTTCTTCAGCAATGTTTCCCAGACTGCGTGTGTGAAGACGCCTACAACAACACGTACGCCTGCGTCCGGACGCTGGACGGCCAGCACAACCTTCAGTACTGCGAGTTCGCCGACAGCGAGGTACGGCCCGGCCGCCGCACTCACGCACGCACGAGTCCTTTAGAAACACAGGTGAAGCTCAGCGTCTGTTTGTGTCTGCAGTCGTTCGTGGAGGTGTACGACCTGGCGGCCGACCCCCACCAGCTGCAGAACATCGTGAAGAAGGTGGACCCCGCCGTCCTGCAGGCCATGAACCAGCGGCTCATCAAGCTGCAGTCGTGTGAGGGCGACAGCTGCCGCGACGTCAAGTGAGGAGGGGGCGGGGCCGGCTTCTTCTCACCGTTCTAAGTATAATCGTCTTCGAGGCCTTTTGTCATAACGATGTTTCCGACTGTGAAGTTTTGATGCGTCTCAGAGGGAAAAGCACAGGAACGATGGCTGATTGTGTTCAGCTGCCTCAGGCTCCGCCTCCTGGTTCTGTGCTGGTTCACTGGAACAGAACTGAGCCATCGTCAAAGCAAAAGTTCAACATTCTGGGACTTTGTTCTTTCTTGCTGAGGTTTGATGGAAGGATCGACGTCGCTGTCGTGTCAGCTTCAGTTAGCATCAGCTCTCTTCCCATCATACTTCATTCTGCTGCCAACAACAACAGATCTGGACGTGTTGAAGCTGAAATGCTGATGTGTCTTTTTGACACTTCTGTACTTTTAAACATTTTTGTACCGAACCTCCACCAGAAAGCCAGAAAGCATATTTCCTAAAATGTTGAACTTTTCCTTGAATGTCATTTGTGACAACTGTGTTTTTCCAACTACGACAAGTCAAAATGTCTGATGTGAAAAGAGCTGTTTTTCTGAGCTGTGCTCAAGTTTCTCATACTTTTACTTTATTAATATTCCTCTCAGATAAACGTCTTGTCCGAATCATGTTCTGCAGGTTGAAGCTCCTCCACCAGCCTGTCTGTGCTTCTGCAGATAAACTGCACTATAAACTCAATGTTGTTCTTTACAATGTTCAGGCTTTAAAATGCCGCCTGAACATTTTCACAGAAACACAGAACGAGCTGAGGAGGTGCTTCTGGTCTTTAATGGTACACATCCAAAGGTTTGCTGGTTCACTATCGCTATCATCAGACCACTCTACTGTCCTCTTCTAAGTATTAGAAAACAGGATTTATTGTTGGAGCCTCGTGTTCAGTGAGGTGGTATCAGTCTTCTCTAACTCTCCATGAAGTTTCCCTCATGTCAGACTGTTTGTTGAAGATGAGCCTGTGGAGAGAACAGCTCTGTTCTCTCATATGTCCAATTACTGCTGCACATTTAAAGAATGAGTCGCTTTTTAAAATTTCATTCCTGGTGTTTATCGCAATATTTTACATGAATGACATTTGTAAGTGGAAGAAGGAAAAAAGTGCCGTGATATTTGAGATGTGATGCTGTCTTTTAATTGTGAGGAGTTCATCAAGGGAAACGTCAGGTGGTCACAGTTGGAAATGCTTTAACCCTGTGTGCCTGGTATTTGCACTGACCAGCCTCATGTGCCTTTTTAAATGTGAATGTTTTTGCACTGTGATGAAACTGATTGACAAAATAAATCAAAATAAGCATTTTAATGCATCTGTCCTGTGGATCTTCGTTCGAGCCACATTTCACACTGTTGATATAAGGTAATGCAAACGTTGCTGTGTTCACAGATCAGCAGGAAAAAGGAAGAAGAAGACTGAAACATTGTTTTGTGTTGTTGTTCTGTGTAGTGTCTCACTGAGAGAGATGTCTGTCTATAGATGGAAACAGACGCACAGCAGATGTCGGACCTATTTAACCCTTTTCAAACAGAATTTCCTTGTTGAAAAAATAGTGACCTGTGGTATAAACTGTGCATATACACATTATATTAAACCTTTATTTGCTACATTAAACAACTTCAGGCAACAGTTTCTTCAGGTAACATGTTTCAGTGACACACAGCTGATTGTATTTCCTTTAATTCTGTTCTACAGACATCACTGAACAAAAATGACGACAGGAACAAAGTCATATTATACAAGAGCAAAATCCAACTGTTATATTATCTGTAGGAGAAACACAGTATGAGCTCTACGCAGTTCCTTCAGATGTACTTGTACACAGTTTTGTCCGGCAAGGTCTGAATCTCTAACTTGACAGGACATTTGTAGATGTGCGACAGCAGCGCCTCTGAATAGCCTATTAAGAAGTAGAACTTCTGTGGGGACAGCTTCTGTAACATTATCGAGCACACGATGAGCATGTTGCCGCGCCTTTTGATCACGACCTCATTGGCCAGGCAGTTGTGGAAGGTCCCGAACATGAAACGCCTTATGAACACGTCCTCTACGCTTCGCTCAGCCGCTCCATGTTCTCCTTTGAGGTTGCCTGGAGAAACAGGGAGGAGAGCTGTTGAAAATACTCTGAAATCAAGGCTTTATTCAGGATCCAATTCTTAATAAGACGAAAATTGTCAAAAAAAATGTGCAATTTCTGTCCACATATTTATGCATGCTCGATCCTTTCCCATAAATCCTATCGTGTTTCATGTTGTGACGGTGGCACACTGAAGCTGTCACGTCTTTAACGAGCCTGGTCAGACTCACTGGAATGCTGTGACAGCCATCCTTTGCGGTGGCCAATGTGATGAGGTGGAAGTGCTTGCTCATAGGTCAAAGGTCTGTCTCCTTTCCCCAATCGGACACGGCCCGCTCGATTCTGGAAAACAAAAGAGAAGTAAAGTAAAGAGAAGTAAAGACAGAGAAGTAAATGTCAGTAAAAACAGTCTTTGTTTACAGAGTCTCTAGTAAAGCAAACTGTTAACTCGACAATGAGCCTTGATCTGAAAGCAAGAGTTGTTCCACCCAAGTGCAATTCCCAGATATGTAAATAATTTTGTACTTAAAATTCTGCTAAAATTAATAAATTATTTTTTTCACAGAATGAGGTCTGTGAGTTCCATCATCACGTCTCTTACATTGAAAGTGCATTAGGATGGGATCTGTTGACGGTCAGTCAGGACAGATTGAAAAATGTGACCTATCCTTTCAGTAACCTTTGATACAGTCGTCTTAAGAAGGTCATGACACACGGTACAGCGGCCTGACGGCTGACTGTGAGGAGGTCTGGAGCACAGAGTTTACCTTGCAGCACACTGCGGTCACATGGAGGGCTCTGCTTCCAGAGGAGCTGCACACTGAGCTGGACCTGAACAAGGCGCTCTGCAGAGAGACCAGAGGAAACAGCTTGGGAGTAAAAAACAATTGGGTCACAACTGAGTACTGTGACTAGTGAGGACAGAGGTCTTTCAGAGGCTCAGATCAGGGTCAGTCAGGGTTGAACTTTCAAAATAGCAGTCAATAAAAACTGGCTGAGCTCTGTAAAGGGGAAATGATAACAGGACTGTTGAATTGGTTTACTGGATACTTTCCTGATCAATCAGTGTGATGCTGATGCTCAGTATGAGCTGTAGACTCTTGTTACATTACTTAATAGTTAGTAATGACTTTTAAGAAGCACACGTTAATTTTAAAAAATTCTACCAAAACTATAACTATTCTCTAACTGAGAATCCATCGACATGAGCTTATGACAATATTAACAAACAACATTCAACATAAATCCACAGAGTGAATCTGCAGCCTCTGTTTCTGACAGCAGCTAACTGCTGAGCAAACATGCGTGACATTTGTGACAGAGAAATAAGAAACTGTTAGATGATGTTAAAAAGGAGGAACTCAGACATGTTAGCTGAAGCTTTGCTAGCTAACCTATTAGCTTCTGCATAAACACTCTATTAAAGTGCACAGCTGAGTTAACCAGGACAAACTGATGTGTTCAGTGTCAACATGAATCCACATTAATGTATTTAATGTCTAAATATAGTTGAACTTACCAGCAGCCTCACGCTTCCTGTGCTGCTCAAGGACGCCGCCATGTTTTTTGAGCGTTGTGTTGCGTTAAGCTAAGTGAGTTTCCACTATTTGCTCTAACTTGTTTTCATTCCGATGCGGTTATAATTTAAACATAAAATTAAAACCGCTACACTGCGATGATTATAGCTAATATCATTTTTTGTTAAATCGTTTATTTTTGTTTGTACACTGGAACTGTTTATTTGATAATCAGGTATCTGTTTCCGCCGGACGACTTTCGACTTGTGTTAACCGGATATAGAAAAATAATATTTTTCGAGTTTGGGAAGCTCTTAATATAGCGATTATAATGATTATAAGGGCTGATAAAATATACATACAACAATACTGTATATTCATATTCATGTTTCAGGTTTCATTGTCATTAATTTAGCCAAATTCTACATATTTATATAGCGAGTCCACTTATTTTGACAGGGGCCGGAAGTGTTGTTGCCCTGTAAGGAGGAACGCAGACATTAAGAAACGTTGTAAGATTTATTAACTTGTTTTTGTTGACAGAAGCGCTGTTTTTCGGTTCTTGATTTGTCGGTTGTGACAGTTGAAAGTTGAGCTAAGACAGAGGAGCGATAGCGCCGCCATGTCGTCGCCGCTGGAGATGACAGAGATGTACGACAACGCGCTGCTCGGGATCCTGCAGCACGTCGGGAACATCCACGACTTCCTACGGATCTATTTCGGCTTTCTGTACCGAAAGACGGACTTTTATCGGCTGCTGTCGAGTCCAGAGGATAAGATGGGTTTCCCTCCAGGTGTGGCCGAGAAGATGGTGTTTAAGGTGAAGCTCCTTCCTGTTTTCAGTCACATGAAAACATGGCGAACATGGACTTCTTCACTTTCTGTCTGTGCACATGTTTTAATGTTATTTCACACTCAACGTGGGAAAGTTAGCTGCACTTCTGTGTGATTCCCTCTGACAGCTTGATCACTGCCATATTTACAGACAAACAGGTGTTCCTGTTATTTTGTCCAACACATTCAGTGTCACATCAAAGCCAGTGTAACACAACACGGATCAACAGCAACACAAAGCACATCCTACTGAAATGATCCTGCAGGTGAATCAGCATCTGTCTGAAACAGCTCCAACAAGAACCGAACAGTCTGACTTCAATGAAGAGAGGATTTGACTGATTTACTATGAAACTGAGAGGATATAACAGGACACAGACTGAATCAGTCAGCACCACAGAAACTGATTTCTCTTCATTGAGAACAAGACTGACAATATTGTGAACAGAAGGCATTAAGTTAAAATCAAAAAAACATTTTTCAACTCTGCACCAACCGTGTTTTCTATGTGACATATGTGTGAATAGAAAAAAGACTACCTGAAATCTTACAGAGGTGTCCGTACTACTGAAGACTTTATCTTCGTTATCATAGCAGAGTAATGACATTTTAGTTAAACAGCAATGGAGGTGTCATTGGAGTCCAGACACCACAGCTGCAGATAGTTTAGTTCCTCCTCTCTGCTTACAGATAATTAGTGAAGTTTATGTCTTGATCTTTTCTTCCCTCTTCAGACGTTTAAGCAGTTTGAGAAGATGGCCGATCAGGACAGAGAGAGGCGGCTGAGCGAGCTGCAAAAGAGAGAGGAGAGTCGAGGCGTTCCTCCGGCGGTTCAAGAGCTGGAGATCGACAGCGAGCCTCCCGAGGGGCCGGAGGAGCAGAGCGCAGAGGCGGCGCAGACGCAGAGCTCCTCAGCTGATGTTGGGGATGTTTCAGCTGAGGCGACCGTCAGCTCTCAGCCCGACAGCAGCAGCAGCGGCGACGGTCCAGGCCAGCCACCTCAGGGAGCCCAGGCAGCTGCAGCCACCAACTCAGCAGAGGGGTGAGTGACCTGCGCTGTTTCTATCCATCAGAGGATTTACGGAAAAAAGTCAAAGTCAAATTATAACAAAATTTGGACTAAATATGTTTTTGTGTGTTTGGCCTTTCAAGGGTTGTATTTAGAATGTGTAACATCTGTCTGGACATGTGTCTGTGCCTGTTGTGTTTCAGGAGTCAGAGTAAGTTCCAGTCTGACCCCGACAGCTACAATGGGGCGGTGACAGAAACCTACAGCTGGTCTCAGGACTACACTGATGTGGAGGTCCGTCTGTTCGTGCCCAAGACCGTCGTTAAAGGCCGACAGGTGAACACAATCTTTTCCAGCACCTGATGCACCAGGAACACTGCTCTCATTCCAGCCACCAAAGCTGAGTCTTGTTCTTGCTGTGTCCCACTGACTGTCCTCAGGTCACTGTCAGTCTGCAGACCAGCAGCGTCAAAGTGTGTGTGAGGGAGGGAGCGGAAGAGAAAACACTGATGGAGGGAGAATTCACTCACAAGATCAACACTGAGAACTCTCTGTGGAGTCTGGAGCCTGGAAGCTGTGTGGTCGTGAGTGCATGCACGCCTGACTCTGTCCAGATGACTAACTCTAATATCAACAACTTTTAATCTAACTGCCTGTGTTTGGCTTCCAGCTGTCACTCAACAAGACCTCGGAGGTTTGGTGGAATGCGGTGCTGAAAGGAGAAAAGGAGATTGATATAAATCAAATTAACCGCGAGCGCTCTATGGCGACGGTTGATGAGGAGGAGCACGCCGTCCTGGACAGACTCACCTTCGACTACCATCAGAAGCTGCAGGGCAAACCACAGAGTCATGAAATGGTGAGGACACGCCTCAAGCCTCAGCCTTGATCACACTGAACACCGAAATGTTCAAAATGCTTCACAGAGCTGCAGCAGTCAGTCAAAGTTACTGTTCAGTGTCTACATCAGCATCAGCTTGTTTTTATTAATTTATCGACTCACCTCTAGATGGCACTGTGGTCTTTCTGAGCGTGAACACATGTGACCTCTCTCCCTCCGCAGAAGGTGCACGACATGCTGAAGAAGGGCTGGGACGCCGAGGGATCGCCGTTCAGAGGGCAGCAGTTCGACCCCTCCATGTTTGACATCCCGCCCAGCGCGGTGCAGTTCTGAGGCACAGACACAACTCCAGCCAAATCTGAACTGAATCCTAGTTTATTTACAGAACTGGTTGCAGTGAAGTCAACATTTACCTGCCGCTCTGCTGTGATGGAAGTTTGTCTTTAACTTTGAGACAGAGCTGAAGCTGCAAACCTGCTGTTGTGTGGAAGAGAAGGTGACGAGGACATGCCATTATAACCAAACATTTATTTGACGTGTTGGCAGGATGAAATCTGATAAGCGTGTGTACTTCTTTCACTGTTTTGCTCTTTAGTTAATAACTTGATAGTGCCTGTATGTTTGTCCGACCTACTGAGTGATTCTCTGGTTATTTTTCATCTCTGTTGTCGAACCATTTATTCATCTCTCAGTGGCCTGTTTCCACCCAAATGTAGCTCAAATCTCAACTGAATTTCCAGGAAATCTGCATAAGAAAATGCAAATTAATGTGTGTTTCCATCCACTGCTCTTCATCAGGAGTTGGATCATCATGATAAATAACTGGCGCATAAGTGAACCTGGAAGCTAGAAAACTTTTTTTGGCCTCTGCACTCAGCAAGAAATTTTCATTCAAGCAAGTGGGCGTCATCTTTGAGTCCAGTCTCCAGCTCTTATAATGCGTCCAGTTCTCAACCAGTGGGAAACAGGATGGAAATCAGACGTTTCTGTTTGTTTCATGTGTGAATGTGAGGAAGGTTAAAGTCTCCTCCACACAGATGTTTCAGCTCTTCACTGGAAGTTTCAGTCACACCTTTCATGTGTATCATTATTTATTCTTTCAGTCCGTTTCCATTTGGTTTGTATGTATACATCAACTTTCCATCTCAGTCAGATGTAACAACTTTTCCCCATATATCAAGTTTTTCTGGTGTTTTCACTGTTTATTTATGCAAAATGAAATTGAAGATGCTCATAAAAGCAGGTGGATGGAAACACTCTCCTTGTTACTGGCTGAACGAGTCACCTTTAACCTGAAGACACATTTTTCCATCTCTCCTTCAGAATGTTCTCTGTCTGTAGCTCGGACTCGTCTCTTATTTATTTGTCATGTCTCTGTAACGAACGCAGTCGATGGACAGTTTGACCACACGGACTGGACTGTGGTCTCTGCTGCTGTTTCACTGGTTCAGCTGCTTCACAACCAAACAAAAAACACAACTGTTCAATAAAAGACTTGTTGAATATAAATATTAAAGTTCCTCCTTGACCTTGGACATAAAAGACAAAAATCTGAACTCCTTCCACCGATGGCTGATTCCTGGATTTCTCCAGAGTATTTAGATGCTCAGTTGTCGTACTCACATTGTTTGACAACTGAGCAAACTCTATGATGAAGACTGTGAGATGTGGACCTTGAGCTAAAGTGTTTTTCTGTTCATCAGATATTTAAATATTGGCTCTTTAAAATATATTTTACAATACATAGTTGAGATGTTGCACCACTGCTTATTGATCATTATTATATTAAGGGATTAAGGAAAAAAAATTAACCAATAACTTTTGTAATTTTAAATCAATATTAATGTCTCATTGTTTCATAATCAGCTATTAACAATGTTTACAAAGTAATTTAGCAACTAAAGCTTTGTATTTATAAAAAGTTATTAATGCCTTATTGATCAGTAATAAAGAGTTAATAAGAGTGATTTGTTGTTGCCAACCCAAACTATGACTCTTACAACTGATTCATTAAATATTAATCAGAACATTAATTACAGCTTATGAGCTCCAAAGTGTCCTTATCAAAAAGTTCATACAGAGAGTTAAGAGAAACAAACAGTTCCCTGTAACTTCTGAAACATTAGTTTACAGCAGCCGGACAAAAGAGGAAACAAGTGTTTTCATCTTGAGTTCAAGCGAAAACAGCTCAGTCGTCTTGACTCCCGTTGTCTTCGTCTGCATCCAGTCGTGGATCCATTCGTCCAGATGATGCTGTAACACAGTCTGTTCCACTGTCATCATTAAGTCCATCCACACAGTCGTCCATCTCTCCGCGCTCTGGATGGAAAGAGTGAGCTGATCGTGATCTGATGAAGAGGACGACGGAAAGACACTTAATGCAGCGCTCGTATCTCCTCAGCTGGAGGCCAGAGGTGACATTTGAAAATGCCTCCTCCTGATGGTTGATCATAGAAACTGATGGAGGAAGTATTCATCTCCTTTACTGAGGTAGAAGTACTAATACAGCTCTGTGGGATACTACAGTACATGTAAAAGTCCTACATTCAAAACCTTCACTCAAAGTATTATCAGCAACATGAGCTTCAAGTATGAAATGAAACACTTCAGAAGGAGGATAAGAATCGACATCAACACATGTGAGGATACATGGTTTTCACTGGATGTGAAGGAGATGATCATCTGTTGTCTCACAGAAATTAGACGAGTTTACTTTCTGCATCTGTTCTAAGACATTCTTTCTTAACTTCTTCTTCTTTCAATTATTATTATTATTATGAAGTATTTTATCTCTTCCACAGCGTTCGCTCCTCTCTCTCCTGCCACGTCTGTCCCTTTAAAAGCTGCTGTGTTGTTCAAGTTGTGTTAAAGTCACAGGATCCATATTTCAAAATAAAGTTGCATTTGTCATGATTAAAGTCTCCTGTGTTGAATCTGCTTTTTGTTACTGCTTCTCAAGGCTGCAGGTGTTGATGGAGCTCAGGGGTCAGTGGGGGCCAGCTGGGGTCGGTGGGGGCCACGTCTGCCCTGGGCCCCTGACAGGTTGCTCCGGCCATGCATGAACCAAACTATCACATCTTCCTTTTGTTTGTTATAAATGACTTTCAGATGCTGTTTCAAAGTGCATAAAGAAAAAATGCATGAAGTTTTCCTGCAGTTCCTTCAAAATGAACAGATTCAAACCAGCAAATGAATCATCATCAGTTTTTTCTTCATGTATAATCATCAAACATCTTCAACCTGATTTTCCTTTATTTCTTTCCCTTTTTTTCAGCCTCCACGTCACGTGCTGAGCTCACATCGACACTTTCTCTGGTATTTAAAGAGTCGGTCCTCCCCCCCCTCCCGCAGACCGGAGCCCCAGTCCCCTCCGAGCCGGGACCGAGTGTGTGCGCGCCGGGCTGCAGCTGAAGCGTCCGGCGGTGGGCGGAGACTGAGCCCCGGGTCCTCCCGTCCGCAGCCGCGCCGTCAGTCCGGAGTCCTGCAGCCGTCCGAGGAGGAGACATCATGGCAACCACCACCTGCACACGCTTCACGGATGAATACCAGCTGTACGAGGAGCTGGGCAAGTAAGCTTCCGTGTGTGTGTGTGTGTGTGTGTGTGTGTGTGTGTCCGCAGCAGGGATGGACGGAGCTCCGCACAGCTGATGGATGCAGCTCCATCCCTGCAAAACAAACTGGTCCACAGCTGAAGCAGCTTCTCTCCAGCCTCCATCACCCAAACCTCCAAATGCATGAATGCTTTATTTATTTTTTATTTTTTATTTTTATTTCAGCAGCATCAGATTTGTTTAAATGCAGGAGGGAGCTGATAGTTAGGTTTTGCATGAAGAAGATGTGGATGCAGCTCCATCCCTCCAAAACAAACTGTTCCTCAGCTCCTGCATCCAAAACCAGCTCCAACACCTCCATCAGCCTGATCTGCATCTGTTTAATCCAGCTGATAGTTCACATGAAGAAGAGGTGGATGCAGGAGCACTTCTGGACCCCCCCACCTCCCCCCTCCTCACCCCCTCTGCCCAAAGGCTAATTAGGGACAAACAGGCTTAATGTCAGGGAGAAGCTGGTGTGTTGGAATGAAGCTCCCTCATCATCATCATCATCATCATCCTCAGCTTTAATCACAGCTCAGGGGAGCAGTCAGAGATGCTGCTCAGCTGCTCGGCTGCTGAGGTGTGTCCCGAGATGGAAAAACAGATTGAGGATGTGTGGTCACTAACAGGCTGCAGACAGGATGAGAGGGGCTGGAGAGGCTCCGGGTGCCACAGTGGGCAGATGCAGAGTGGACTCGGTGTCTCTGTCAGGTTGTGCGTGGGCACCGAGGATCCGCAGGAACATTTATTCCACAGCACCAGAGGGAGCGAGAGCAAGTTCAGAGCTGAGGATGCTTCCAGTTCATGTGCTAATGTTTAATTTTACAGACAGTTTGGAGTTGTTTAGTGACTGGGATCAGTGTGTGTGTGTGTGTGTGTGTGTGTGTGGGATGTGATAAGTTAAAGACAATAGAGGAGCCGGAGTAGCAGCAGCTGTCCTCACTGATAACACAGCTTTATTACTGTTTTGCCGCTGCTGTCACTTTTGTTGTGCTCTGGGTTTGTGTGTGTGTGTGTGTGTGTGTGTGTGTGTGTGTGTGTGTGTGATGCAATGCAGATGTAAATACAAGAGGATATTGAGTGCTTGGAAGCAGGCGGATGTTCACCGCTCCTTGACTTCTCTGGTTGGGCTGTATTAATAAAAGAAATTGAAGTCGATTAATCGATCACTGAAAACTTGATCAGCAACTGTTTAGACAGTTAATTGTTTTTGGTAATTGATTAAATAAAAAGTCCAAACGTTCCCGGATCCAGCTGTTTGAGTTGCAAATTAAAGTTCAGGGTCTTAAATTATTTAGGGACTTTCAATAAGATTCTCTACAGATTCACCATTTTATCGTGGGCAGTTTAATGTAATAACGGATTTTTTGGCCACCTGGGGGCAGCAGAAACACTCTTTGAGTTGGTGAACACTTAAACAGTAAACAGTAAACAGTAAACAGTAAACAGTTGTCCAACATTCTGTCTCTTTCAGCTCTGTGTCAGCAGGGCGTGACCTGTGGCTTTTTACAGCTTCTTCTCTGAAAGAAATGAGACTCAACTTATAATTGTTCCTCATCACGTTCTTCTTCTTTGTCGAAACCTGGCACCTACATTATCCACGTCACGTGCTGAGCTCACATCGACACTTTCTCTGGTATTTAAAGAGTCGGTCCAATGCAGCTCTACCGCTAATGGTTCGATAAGATTCAGGTGCGTTATGTTAGTAGCAGCCATGCGGCAACCTCCGGCACTGAAAAGTGAAGCCAACATGGGAGTGCAAAAAGCTGCAGCTTCTCAAATTAACACTAGGGGCAGGCACCAAAAGGCAGTCAATTACATTTGACCCCAAATTAAAATGTCCGACTCTGTGGCAGAAGCAAATATTTTCATAGCCGGGTACAAAAAATGGCTCTAGTCTCTTTAGCTGATTTCCTTCTTCATGACTTCAATTGTGCATAATGAAGAGTGACATCACTTTGATTGACAGCTGGCTGCTCCAAACCTAGAGCTCATTCAGTCACTGAACTTCAGCTGTTTGTGCTGGTTTTGCCTTTCAGATATTTTTTCCTGTAAATGCTGGATAAATAACTCTAATTGCCGAGCGGTTAATTTTTTAACAGGCTGCCCAAAAGTCGGCGCTCCCGGTTTTTCCTTTACCAGTAAGTATAGTTAATGAATTAGCATCAGGCTACAGCTAGCTGCCGCCGGCTGTGTGGTATCTCTGTCCGGGACGTCTGCGCTGTTTTCTCGGTGAGTTTGTTCTGGTGTTTGTGGAGCTGCTTGTTGGCTGTAGTTTGACTGTGCTGCTGTGTTGACTGTGTTTTTCTCGGGTATCCAGAACGACTTTTCCGAGGGGAGACGCCGGAGCTTGAGCTAAGCTAACGATGCTAACGGGAGCGTCTGGTAGCTTCAGTCATTAAAGCTGCTGAAGTCAAAACATAATGATAAGTGTTATAGTTTATGGTGTTAATACTTTAGAATAAAAGGCATCTGTGTGAGGTTGGAAAATAAAAACCTCCACGTTTGTTAACTACTTTTATGTACTGTTAAACTGAATTGCTGCGATTAGCTTCATTTTTGCGCCTCAGAAATCTACGGGTGACGTCACGGAGACTGCCCATGTTTTATACAGTGTATGGTCCTGCAGCAGAGATGAACAGAGGTCGGTTCACTTTTTTCTAACTCTACATCAACAGATTTGTTTCACTTTCTCACTGAATCTTTAAGTTGTGCATGATGTAACATTTCAAAACTAAAACTCTGAGATCATTGTTGAATTACTCAAAACACGTTATTAATCGATGTGTTTGTTGTTCGATTAATCGACTAATCGTTTTATCCCATTAAATTGGAATACTCTTGAATGCCATATTTAATTTATTGAATTTTTAAGTAAGCTATTATTTTAATATCTATAATAAAACATATTCCAAACACAAAGATTGACAATTTCAATATTTAATAAGAACTAATATTCAAGTTTGACTTCATCTCAACTCAATCAAGCTTTTGACTGTGTGCCATAGTCTTCATCAACCGATAAAGTTTGTTAAGAGAAAATATAGAAAGTGGACTTTGAGTTAAGAATATTGTTACATTATTTCTTCCACTCTCTTTTTTTTCCTGAATGTATTTGATGGTAAAAGCGAGGGAGGATAGAAGAGCGGCAGAGTTTAATAGATGCAGGTGTTGGAGCCTCCTCCCGACTCCCACCTGCCCGGCAGATCACCTGTCATGTCGAGGCTGGGCTGCGTGTTCGAGCGCCCGGCCGGTGTGTCAGCAAGTGTCATGCTTACTCACCCTGTCTCCTCTTAATGCATGCGTGTTGGAGTGTGAGCGAGGCAGGGGCTCTGAGGGGAGGCTGAGTGCTTCGTTGCGTAACAATACAGAGGTGAGATAAAATTAGCTCTGAGAAGTGACAGAGGTGGTTATTTCTGTTTGTCTCCGTTGGGTTTGATGAGCAAATGTGGCCCTAAAAACTCCAACACACACTCACAGTTGCAGTAGGCCTACTTATCCTTGAAACACTGCTCGTCTTCCTCTAATTCTTGACATTTGATGCTGCTTGAAATAATTTGAGTCACAGAGAAAAGCAGCCTGTAAAACCTCTGTTTCAGATTGAATGGAGATGAATCAGGTGTCACACGTGGTTGTTGCTGTTAACATTCAGTCTTCAAAGAAGGAGAGAGAAAATGTCAAGTACCTGATAATTACTGGATTGAGATTTTTTTTTGTAACGTTCAGGTTCAGGTCAACAGAAGCACGTTAGAATGAATGAATACTTTCTGAGGGTCATCAGAAAGTGTGACCCTGCTGCGCCTGGAAAACACGCATTGTCTCGTCTTTCTTTCACCAGTTTGAAAGACTGAATAATGTTAATGGCAACAACTATTTCTACAAAGAAAAGTTGCCTCTGAGGGTAAAAGAAAACATCTTTGTTTTGTCTCTCTAATCGCACCTTTAACTCCATTTTACATTAGAATTGAAAGAAAAGCATCATTTTTAAAAAATCGGAAACACAAGATTGTTGTAAATTTTGGGCCAGGAAACGTAAAACCAGCCTGGAAGAGATATGCGAGGTGGCGGCGTGTTGTCCGCCTGTGTAGGAAGCTCATTCAGGCTGCTCCTGGTCGCTCCATCGTTGGCACAACATGTAAGTATGATAGAGACTGAAACACATGTGTTTTTAATCTATAACCACAGATTTCTTGGCTTTAAAAGTAACTGTGTCATATGTGGGTTTACGTATAGGTATATGTGGGACTCGTGTGCATCATCATTCAGATCAGGCTGGTTTGAAAGCAGAGAGGACTCCAGGACGACTGTGAGGTCGACCCAACGCCCGTTTGATGCTGACGAAGCTTCTGTGGCAACTGACCCGTCTCCTGTCTTTGTTTCCCAGGGGAGCCTTTTCAGTGGTGCGCCGCTGTGTCAAACTCTGCACAGGCCAAGAGTATGCGGCCAAAATCATCAACACCAAAAAGCTCTCGGCCAGAGGTGAGACAAAGACGTGAATGAAAGACGTTAACAGACGTCCTGTAACATGGCCGTGTGTTTTCAGGGGCTCACCAGAACAAGAAGAAGCAGAGGCATCATGGGGGTTTTCATCGTTATGTGCGTGTGTGTATGTCCCAGATCTGAGAGCTCACATTAGCATATTTTAGCGAGTGTTTGATTCCAGCGTGTGAAGCCTCCACGTCTGTTCCTCCGAGAGAGGCAGATGATGGTTTCAGTCAGATGCGCTGTCGAATCCACGGCTTCAAAAAGGACGACAGAAATCAACGTTCTCCTGATTAAAATGTTCCAGAGACGGATTCTAACAGGAGGAAATCACGAGCTCAGGTTACACCGTCTGCTGCAGATTGTTGTGAAGCTTCAGACAGAATATGCAAAC
>JBBMOC010000473.1:0-21258 GCA_037975185.1 Centropyge bicolor
ATGAGACTAGAGCCATGTTTTGAACCAGGCTGTAAATATGTTTTTTTCTGTGGTAAAATCGGACATTTTAACATGGGGCTCAAATGTAATTGACTCCCTTCTGCAGCCTGCTCTAGTGGTTATTTGAGGAACTGCAGCTTTTTTGCACTTCCGCATTGGCTTCATTTTTCAGTGCCGGAGGTTGCTGCTTGATATGAACGCATGATTAAATAGTGTATTTGTGAAGGCAGCAGGCTCTCTGCAGACCCTGCCTCTCTCTGCAGTGCTGTGGATCAGACTGCAGGATAATTGGCCCTTAGTGTTGTTACACTTCTTTTCTAATGTAGTGAAGGACGATACAGGGGGAAGAGCGAAACATCATATCTGGCCTTGTATCCCTCCCATCTCCTTCAGTTCTGCTTAGCAGCATTTTGTAGAGCAGTGACAAGAAAATCCTGACATGAAAAGTTCATTCTCTTCCCTTTCAATTATCCTCCAATGTTTTCCAGTGGAAACACACTGACGCTCAAACATGAGCTGCCACAGTGAAGTTGAGAGTTTACAGCTGCTCATTGACTTCAGATCTCACTGAACACGTTGACTACAAGATCAGTCCTGAGTTGTCAGGCTGAGTAGCACGACCAATTACAATTAATGAAAAATTGATTAGACATGCTGAGGGATTTATGAAGCCCTGCTCGGTGATGACTGATTGCTTGACTCATGGCAGCTGTTAAAGTAAAGGGAGGCTTGACTCATGAAGGAAACAAACCAGAATGTGATCAAATGTAATTTAGCCATTGAGCCTCGGCCCTAATTACAAAAAGTCAGAGGTCACACACCTGGATGCCGTCCCACGTTCCTGCCTCTACCTGTGAAGCATGGGAAATTCATTTGAGGGACTTTGTGCTGGAAACATGCTTTAATTGTAGTCCCCCAGTTTTCTATCATGTTTCACTCATGCAGATGAAATTTATCTAAAGCAGCTTCAGAATGGAGATTGGCTTGCTGACCCCAATCACAAGCAGCAATTAGAGGATCATTGCATATTCCTGTTTTTTAATGGACTTCTATTGGCAACATCGATCACTGTCTGATAACGTGTGTGGTCGCTGATAACAGACACCAATAACAGTCTTATCTTCACCATACAGATGACTGAGCTGTCTAATCTTGGCAGAGATCCAGTAAAATCTTTGACAAGCAAATTACACCATGATCAATCCCAGAAAAATAATAACACCGCTGTGTCATTTGTGTTTGAGGCTTGAAAACAATCCTGGTCTGCCACTCTTCCTTATGAAAGCATTACTGGAACATGAGACAGAAGAATGAGTCGTTTTAGAAAATAGTCACACATGTGTATCAGTAAATTTGAAACCACAGAGAAAAATGCTTTAGAGTTTGCAAACTTGTCTCCCAACAAAACTGTAGCTTCATGAATCCTATTCTACAAATCAAGAAACACATTCACTCACCTGCATCAAAAAATGTGAAGCCATGGACAAAGAATGCAAATCAAGCCATGTGAATTTATGCAATGAGATTTTTCTTGGATATTTTTCCAGCACAAACACAAGTCAGTGACTAGAACTGCTTGAAATGCTGCTGCTTCCTGACCACACAGTTCAAATTGTGTTGGGGAGGAATTTTGTTTTCCTGCAAGACTGGGGGCTCCAGAGTTCTGATTAGGCAGAGATGTCTTTGACATTACTCCACAGTCCCTTCGATCCTCCACATGTGTGTTCTGGTCAGTTTGTGCATCAGGACTCTCAAACCTTCATGCACCTTTGACAACAGTGCACAGGGAGTCAGCTAATAAACAAGCTTTGTTTATGATCAGCATGCACTCAGTGTTACGCTGCAGTGTTTATGGACTGTTAAAGTTCAGCCGTGTCAGGATGTTTCTCTCTGTAGTTTGGATTTGATTGACAGCTGGGCTCAGGAATGGGATCAACAGGTGATGGATGATGGAAATGATTTAAGAGGACTCATGAGCAGCAAAAACATCAGCTGTCTTTTTTTAATTCTCCTCTTTGTGCTAAGGTAACGGCCACAGAGGAAGCAGTGTAATATCATATTTTAACTGTTGGTAACAATGACTTTGTTTTCAGTCTTTACTGCAAGCAGATTATAAATTAGCCTGCATTTCTATAACTCTATAAAGCTGTGGATATAGCTCCATACACACATTAACAATCCACACAATCGAGCTGGATTAATTAGCTGATGTTGTGTAACATGCAGAGTGACTCTGGGCTCACCAGGCAGCTCCCGCTGTTTGCTGGAAGAACTTGAACACCACAGTATGTCTGCAGTTTTTTTTTTTCTTTTTACCTTGTTTGAACCACACTAGAAACTTTTTCATGCGAGCGAAGTGAAAGAATATAACCTGCAACCTGCTGACAGTTTGCACAAACTCTGCAAAAGTTATTACGTCTCAGCTGTGGGAGTTTTCAGAAGTCAGGAGAGCATACAGAGGAAATACATGGATCATCATCACAGACGTCTGATCAGGCCCTGATGAGCTCCTGGCTCTGACTGCAGGACATGGGGACAAATGACAGCAGCTCATTGGATTCACCTACTTGTTCAGATTATGTCGTTTTTTGCCATCGGAATAATTTTAAAGGTGCAATAACCAGAATTATTATTTTCACACACAGTGGTTCAATCTTCTTCCTCTTTGAATTTCACTTTATATTCAGTTACTCTTTTCAGTGATAAAATCTTGGTAGAAAGTCTTTGAATGGAACGAGTCATCCGCCTTAAAGCAGCGGCGGTTAACTCTGCCAGATTGTTATTCGTTAAGAATGACTGTGAGCATCTCAGAACGGCATCGGAAGCAGCTCGTTCACCGTGACGAGGATGAAATTATGTAGAAATGAGGCACACTGAGCGAGACAGCTTTCACTAAGTACTTCTTCCAGCAGAGCGGTGTGTGTGTGTGTGTGTGTGTGTGTGTGACTCTGTGTGTGTGTGTGTGTGTGTGTGTGTGTGTGTGTGTGTGTGTGTGTGTGTGTGAGTGACTCTGTGTGTGTGTGTGTGTGTGTGTGTGTGTGTGTGTGTGTGTGTGTATGTGTGTGGAGCCAGGCTGTCGCCGCCGTCTCATGTCTGGGATTATGGACGTGCTAAAGAAATCACCCTGGTAGCAGGAGAATGGTATTATTAGATTATTTTTGTTAAAGCCTTTTTTTACAGCGATGTCTTATTATAGAGGACATTTAAAAACCAGGATTCAAGTGCTTTTTCGACATGATTTTTGGCCTGTTAGGCTTTTGTTGGAGAGCTGCACTGGTGGAATAAAATGAGCTCTCGTCCTATAGTGAAGCAGCTGATGAGACTGTCGTCAGTCTAACATCAGAAAATGATAGTGAATTAACATATATACTGCATCTGTCTGTTTCCTCACTCTAATGTTGCTAAACTAATAGTTTGGAATGCCGACAGCGTAAATGCATTTGAAACTTTTGATTTACTTTTCTGAAAAATGCAAACACAGGTGTCGGTCCGTTGGGCAGCGGGGACATATCACCATCCGTCAGGCTGACTTCTGAGTAAACGCCTGCAATAATAAACAGTGTTTTGACAAATGTAAGCTCATATCCAGAGCTGTGATGTGTGTGATATCCAGAAGTTGGGTTCATTCATATCACACTGAGTCATCCCTGCGTCTACTTTCCATCTACTTTCACTTTTGATACATGACTTGCAGATCTGCCCGGAGGAAACCGAGCTGAAGAACTCATCCGACCAAAGAATGAGAAATGATGTCGCTGCTGCAGATAAATTGTTTTAGGAGTAATTCAAAGTAAAATTGAGCTTCCACGGTGCAGAACTAGGATTCGCTCTGCATCCAGAGGCAGCGGCCTCGGAGCTCTCGGCCCCCAAATCAGATAAGTGTCACCGTGCATTGGGTTGAAAATCCATACTTATAGGAGTTATTTTAGTGACACTGGCCTCTTTGTTTCTCTGTAATAACTATGCAGCTCTGACAACAGGCCACTGTTTGAGCCGGTATTAGCATGCAGATTCTGTGGTGTAGTGCTACACCATTTCTGCCAGTACACTGTCTGTATTGTTGTGGAGGCAGGAATGCGCTGGATGTCGTCCGCTGTGGGAGCAGGCGAACTGAACAGACAGCTGTCAGAGTGGACGTTAGGGTTGTATTTTCTTATCAGCCGAATCAGTACCCTGGAACATGCATAATAATTACACGGTTGAAAAGGTGGTGCAACCTTAAAAATGTATTCAGAATCTGTTGATTTCAGTGTCATTTTTAAGAAGCTTCTCTCGAACAAATCTACTATTAATGATATTACTTTGATAATCAACAAACATTTGGTGCATGCACTCTAATGCACCATGTGTGAGCACAGCTGCTACACGACTATTATGACCCAAATGTCTGCACCTGACAAAACAGGTGGCGTTGACCTCAGAGACACACAGCGCTCTGGAGTTGAACACTGTTCAGTTCTCATGTCTTTAATTTTACATTTCACAGCAGGTACGGTTCATTCAAGTTCAAATGTGAAACGTTAGCTGCTCTCTGGTGCAGCAGGAAGGGCACGGTCCGGTCAAAAGGGCCCATTGTGCTGCCGTGGTTTGTTGTGTGCCATGCAGGCCCGAGCCCATAGATGACCCTTGTTGTTTCTGCGCAGGCCTGGGTGAGGCAGATGCGAACCAGAACAATGGCTGCATCTCGGAGAAGCCGGCGGTGACTGACTCCACGGGCGCTGAGGGCCCCCGCCAGCCCTGGCCCGCCGCCAGCACAGCTGACCCTGACGCCGCCACGCCACGCCCCCACCTGGTCCGCCTCTTCTCCCGAGATGCCCCGGGCCGAGAGGACAACACCTTCAAAGAGCGACCCTCCGAATCGGACGAGCTGCAGACCATCCAGGAGCACAGCGGAGCGGCTTCAGAGTGCGGGTCGGAGAGCCCCGAACAGGACCTAGACTAGGCTAGCTTTTTTTTTTCCCTCCCTCCCTCTCTTTTCTCTTTTCCCTCCTCTGTCTTTCGGTCTCTCATTTAAGAGAGTGACACGAACCCCACATTTGACAAACAAACGTACGACCAACCAACACCACAACCATGGCGTCCGCGAGCAGCTCGGCACAGGCCGCCTTCGGGCTGGGCCGCAGGAAGAAGAGCCCCGGCCTCCTGGACCAGATTGGAAAGTTCTTCGGAGGGGACAAGAAGAGGAAGAGCAAGGTGAGGAAGACGGGAGAGTCGAGGTGAAAACTCGACCCTTCTCATGTATCTCACTTCATTGTGCTGATTCACTCCCAGAACCACTTTTTACTCCTGATTCTTTAACTGATCTCGTAATAATTTTGTTGTCATATAGATTTGTGTTGGTTCTACTCTTGTTTCTATGGTGAACCGAAGTCTGACATTGCTCTATGATTATGAATATGATTCATATTAACTGGTCATGAATTGTCACTGGATAATGACTTTGGGTGGGGTTTGTTTCATTTTAAGTTTTTATTACAAAGAGGCTGTGATTTTGAATCATTCGAGGATGAATTTCTCTCTTCTGTTCTTCTCTTATTTGAATGGTACTGACATGAGTAGCATTTTTCTCTTCAGTTCAGTTGAATATATCTGTGGTGGATGTGATTTGGTGGAATCGTTGCTGTTATGCAGTTTGTTTATTCGAACATTTGTCAAACTGGAGTGAAGCACAGCCATGTTTCACTTCACACTCTTCCCTCAGTGGTGATGATGATGACGTGAGAGATGGGGAAATTCATGATTCTTGATTTTGTAGAGGCGTTGCAGAGAGTTCATGCAGCTTAGTCTCTTTGATTTCTGTGTCGCCGGGGGGGGGGGGGGTTCGAAACATGGAGGTACTTCACTACTTTGCACAGTCCAGCAGTCAAAGTTAATGACCACATTATGCTATAAATGATCAAAGAGATATAAGATGTATATTTACATTTAATGACATATAGTCAGATAGAGTAGGAACATATTATCACCGCCTGTTTGGGAATATATACAAGAGTCTGCATTGTATAAAATAAGAGCAGGCTCATCTTATCCTGCAGACGTGATTATGAGGCATCAGAGCCTGCAACTACTTTGTACTCCAGTGTTGTCAAGATAGCTTAATTCAGACCATCACATAAGGATAAAAACCTTGTTGATCAAGCTTACTTTTAAGAGAATATATATACATTTATGTTCAGTTTCCCTCAGTTGAGAAAAGCTGGGATCCACCTCCAGATGTGACGGGCTCCTTGGTTCTGCTGCCAAGGCTTGTAGCCCCTCTTAGTGTGGGGGCCCAGTGATGCCCTCTGGAGGTGGTGATGAAATGGACTCTCAGCTTCAGCACCGAATGCGGTGGAAGATATTGTAGCGTTGCTGAACATGCATTGAAATCTTTGTCATCCTGACGACACTACTGCGACATGCTGAAGCTAAATCCCCAAAGCCTCTTGTAAGTGCTATAAGTTCCATCGTGAGTCACATGGGCTCTTTTTGGCTGCTCTCTTAAAAAGTGGGCATTGCTGATAATGGAGTTGAAAGGAGAGCTGTGGTGCAGTGACTTAAATCCTGTGGACCAAAAAAAAAAAAATCCTCTCTGATTATAAGTTTTTTTTCCACCCTGCAGAGCAACAGTGCTTTGGCAAGGTAATTGCAAGCAAATCACTCATGCAGCATGAAAATATGCACCCCCCCCCCCCCACACGCCTTATGTCAACCATGAAAAGGTGTTCAGGATATAAAAATGATTTTATATATAGTGTATGCTACAAATCTTTGCTTTGATCTGATATTGTTTTGCTTTTGTAAAATGTTCAGGGAAAATGTCAACAGAACAAATTGTGAAGTTTTGATTCAACATTAGGCAAATGAGCAGTTTCCTGCAGTACAGTATTTGTTTCGTATTTCTTTTCTTCCTTATGTCATGAAATTGTATATTGCTCTCCGTATCGACGACTAAAACAAAGTTGTAGAAATATATATTTATGTATTCACCGAGGGTTTGCCTTCGAACGATGAGTGTTCACATGTCAAGTGAATGACGGACAGGTTCGCCCCACCTCTGTTGCCTCTAGCAAAAAAAAAAAAAAAAAAAAGTCAACCTGCACTAACTTTCTGCTGCAAACGCTTATTTTTCCAGCAAGAATTCATCATGAAGACAGATATTTTTTTAGCTTCATTTTGGAGCTACTCTGCCTGTCTGCAGTATTAGTGGGAGACATGTGTCACTGTTTTCTGTTGGATTTGAGTTTGCATGCTTTATGAGTGATGCTCAATTGAATATTTTGAAGCTGTGGATCCATTTACAAACTCATGCCTTGTGCTGTTTATGTCCTTTGTCTGATTTAATTGCATAATTGTCATTCCAAGTCCAAGTTTGGGCTTTTAGAAAATATTAAGACTTAAACATGTTTCGCAGTTTGTAAGACGACGCCAAAAACAACTAACTCCGGTCTCAGGACATGAAACAAATGCAGGAAATCTGCAAACAGGTTTTTTTCAAATTACAGGGAAAATTCGGTTTGCATGACCATTAGCAATTCAAGCAGTCTTAATTTGCATGTTAATTTGTTAAGTGGCAGCCAGAATGGGTGGTATAATGCAACACAGGAGCGATGGCTGTGTGTATCAGGCTTCAGCAGAACAGCTCACAGTCAAAAACCAAAACTCGTGAGAGACTGTACTCTAACCCCAGTGTCTTGGATGAGGAGGGGGTGTCGGCAGCCCCCTCGCATCAGTTTGCTCACCTCAGGTTCACGTGTCAGTTTGTCTGAACCAGCAGTGGATCGGTGCTGATCCCTGATTTGTAACGCCTTCAACCTTTGCCGTGGACACCTGTCAGTGTTTGTATCTGTTGTGAAGTGTTGTGACTGTCGACCTGTTCCTAACCTGATCCTGTTCTACGCTTTTTTTTTGGATTATTGCTTGATTAAAACTCTTTAACAACACCCTCAGCGCTCTCTTTGTTTTGTTTTCAGTCGTGTTTGTCTCCTTTTTCTTGTGTTGTAAAAGTTCCATCAGTCGTTTTAACTGCTCTGCTAACAACTGGTAACATTACTCCGACCTGAAGTGATTTTATTTTTATCGCTCAGCAATGAAGAAAACCAAGCTATTGTTGAAAACTTTGGACATTTAATCAGCGTGCCTGGGTTTGTTTACAATCTCATCCTTTAAGTTTATAGGCTCTAAGACCCCTTAATATATTCCAGAGCTCAGTCAATCAATCACAGTCAAACATGCAATAAAACTAGATTTAATGGAAAGCAGAGCTACTGTTTATCTCCTCTCTGATAGTAATGGATGACTGGCTCGACCTGTTTGACTGAGCCTGAAGATAAAATGGAAAGAAGAGGGAATAAAAAAAAACATTCATTCTTTGACTTTGTTTGCTTGAGGGGCAGAACTCTGTGATCACCAAGCCGATTGTTCTCGTTTCCTGCAGACGTGCTGGAAGTGAGATTCATTCATTAAACTCGGATCAAAGTGTTTGAGTCATTCGAAGCCTCTGCATAAACAGCAGCGTGTTCATGAGGATTACTTCACTAACAAAAGGAATCAGCTCGGACATTCAGTCTGTACAGGCTCATTTCAGTTTCCATTTAAGATGTAAACATTTGTTTATATTCACCTTTTGGTCATTTGGACCGAGACCCGAGTGCAGCCAGACACAGGAGAGTGTCAGCTGGGATTTTGGGCAGATGTGCATTTTTTTTTTAAACTTTATTTTTCTGTACAGCACAGTTCAAGATAATTCATTCTTTACAACAGTTTTTCCTCTTTTTTTTTTCAAAATTGAAAGAAACAGAAAAAGATTTTTTTTAAAACAAACAAACAAAACAAAGAAAAAACAAACAAACAAACAAAACAGCAGATGTGCATTTTAATTAGATTGAAGCTGCAAATGATTGATACTGCAGATTAACAGCAGCTTTCTCAGTCACCCATGAAAGTAGACATGGCAACCTCTGTGTACGGAGCCGCTGAGCTCAAGAAATGTTGCACAAGCACTTCATTTTCAGCATTGGTTTACGCGCTACTTAACAAATGCATTTAATGAAACCTAAGGACAGTATGAAATATATTTATATTTTTGGACTTCCCTTAACTCGGAAAAATAGAAAACCTTATTCATAGAAAACTAAAACAGCCTTTCCACAATATTTCAACAAATTCAAGATGCTCTACTCCAGTTTCACCTTAATCTGATGGACGATAGAAGTGGAATTAGAATTTGCTAAAACTTCATATGATTCTCCCTTGAACAAGAGCAGTGCCCCTCCTAATAATTTGGCCTCTAAGAAAATGAGGTTGTTTTTTTCCCGTCATCAGATCTGTCAGCACAGATAATTGCTTAATTGGCCTTCTTTGTATTTGGTGCTGTTCTCGAGAGGCGCAGGAGCTGATTGGCTGCTGAGGGGAGCGGCGAGCTGCAGCTGCCATGTTGGTGTATCTCAGCCTCTGTTTGTCGGCTCTGCCTCCGTTCATGAGTCTGAAGAGATGACTCCTTTCTTCTGTCAGAGCGAGGATGCTCAGTCTGACACCAGGGGGCAGAGAGGCCAACTGTGAGGAGATGAATGAAAGAGCACGGTCTCCTCCCACCCAGTGCTACAGGGTAGCCACTTCACTGCATCTCAGTGCAGCTCTTGATGAATGTAAAACACAAGTCTCTGAGATATTCACCATGAAGGAAGTGAAGCTATTTCAGGCTGAAGTATTTTTCATGATGAGGAAGTACTATGAATCTCCTCCTCTGCTCAGGATTAATTATTAAGCATCATCAATAATGACACAGGTTTCTGACCAGGCTGTGACCTCTGACCCCAGAAGAGGCAAATGTGATCGTTAACCTGCACTTGGTGATAAACCACCAGGCAGGAAGAGTTCATAGATCTATCTGTGTCCTGAATCCTGATTTCTCACTTTCCTCATGTTACATGTGTATCTGGGATATTCTACTGGTGTGACAGCAGAATCGCTCTCCAGCTGAGAGGTAAATGAGAAAACTGACACCACAGACTGATCTCAGTCAGTCTGCTGAGCATGAAGACTGAAAAGGGGAAAACATTTTGGATTAATTTAACTAATAAGAAACAATGTTATTCATTTGTGAGTTTGTCATTTGTTCTGTACTCAAAGCAATATTCATGATCTCCACAGGAAGAAGTGTATGATTTGTTTGTTTGTTTGTTTGTTTTTTAAAGGAACTAATTTCACTTGTATTGCTCTATATTATTAAATATATAGATATATAACCAACTTATCTAATGTACATAGTCTGTTAACATTGCATGTGTTGAGTCCTTGCGTGTGTGTGCCCCCATGATGTATTAAGGAGCTAAACTTATTGATATCATTCAAGGTGGGAAGACAAAACAGACGCTAACTAGTATGAATTTCATGAGCGTTAAACGAGAGATGAAACGTGACAGGAGATTCTTTCCTGGTATAAAAAACATCTCAAAAATATCAGAACAATGGGTGATAACAGATTGACCAACCACATGCATACACAGTGATTAAACATGGATGACCTAGTGACAGACTTTACCCAGTTCCCCTTTTACAAAGCAAACAAATGGCACCTTGCAGCACCAGAAGGTAAGAAAATGGGAACGTCTTCCTCCTATAATCTGCATTTGCTGTGCACATAGTGGCCTGGAGTAGCCTGATGCTATCTGATGAATTGTACTATAGTTAACCATTGTTGGAATATGGGCGCTACATTAGAGGTAAGCAAGTGATTCGACAGAATTGAAGTTAAGAAATTTGGATTCTGGAAATTTGCCCATTGTGGGACAAATAAAGGAATTTTCTTAATATGGTGGATTAAGGGCTTCACACCTACTGCCTCTGTGAACCATGTGACCAGGTGAGTTACCCAATAGAAAGGAGAGAGAGCTTTGACTTCAGGTAACACTTACTGAGACTAACAGTGATGCATGTATGATTCTACCGTATAGACAATATGCACTCATCTTGACAAAGAAAACAGACCACTGACAGGTCCATAATATGCCCAGTGTCAGGGAGTGCGCTTGTTCTTTCCTCCATGATTTTCGACAGTGTGTTTTATACAAGCATTTTGCCCAGCTACTTTATACAGGAGTCCAACAACCTGAGAAAATCTTGTCTGTGACATTTTTTTCTGGTAATGCATGAATTCAATCCCATCATTAAGGACTGATCAGCCTGCAGGGTTGAGACTTTGAATTTTACTTCCCACCTCGGAAGCAATCCAGTGAATTAAAAAAAAAAAAATTAGATGAAGTTTTAAAAAAAAAAGACTAATGACAACACAAAGATGAAATGAAAGATGCACCAAAATGAACAGGATGGATAGTTCTGAGAGTGGTCTTAATCTTCTCTAAAATTCTCTTCAAGAAATGTAATAATGCAGTTTCCCAGAATGGCAAACTTCTCCTTTACACCACCTACATCCTCAACCTACAGCTGCAGTTTAATACATCCACAGAGAGGAGATGAGACGAGAGCAAACAGAGCGGAGAGACTCATCTCAAAAGAACAGCTGGCTGAAAGTGGGACTGCACCAGTAGAATTCATACAGCATTATTTGATCTTCTATTTTCTCTCCCGTCTCTTCCACCTCGTTCCTCCTTCCTCAAACAAGGGTTCAATAACAGCCGCCGAGGTTTCTCTGCCCCCCCCCTTTCATTTCTGCCTCCGTTTCCCATCATTTGGGCCTGCAACATCATGACGGAAATAGACACGCAGAAAGACACACACACACACACACACACACACACACACACACACACACACACACACACACACACACTTGTGCATAAAAACATCATTAAGGGGTCACCACACTGTAAATTTTCAGGATGTATATTTTTTCCAAATGGAAGCAATATTCCCTTTATGTAAGCCATTGTGTCCGTCTGGATACTCATTTGTTTGGATTCTACTCCGGTGGGAACTTTTTCTTTTGTGTTTCCTGCACTGTGTCGGTCCATTTTCCCAGACCCTGCAGAAGACAGTGGAGGTGACGTGTGATCTGACACCGCCTGTCTATCACATTGCGTAAATGGTGGTGGGGGTGAAAGTTCCCCCCCCTTTCAGTTGGCTTCAGGTTCTTTGATGTGAGATAATGGATGTGAATCATCAACAGCGCGCCCTCCCCTCTCCATCCCACACGCACGTATAAACACACATGCGTTTCCCTCGAACATTAACGGGGTCAGTGAGAGGGACGGATGAGGTAACATTAACTGAAAAGACACATCGAGTGGGTGGAAGTGAGTCTGTTCTCCAGTGGGCTTCAGGGCATCGATGGCGTTCGGTATTAGAAGAATCATAATTTTCACCTTTAATGCATCTGTGTGCTTTGCTTGAGTTAATAAAGGAGTGTTTTCACTCAGGCCCTGAAGTCAAAACATGTCGACCTCATTAAGCATCCATGTTGACACATTCTTTGTAAAGTCTGAACTTTGCATTGATTCGCACTTTGAGAGAATTAATCTTCTTTGCTCAGATCAGACAAGAACATGTGGACATCCTCAGCTGCTCATTTGCTCCATTTTAATTTGTTTTTAACGACTCAAGGCCAGAGGTCTTTGCCAGTTTGAGATGAGGCTTAATGAGGTGGGAGTTGTATTTGACGAGAGGCCGATCATGAAAATATATTCATATTCAGGGTATTCTAACTGTGTGGCTCGAGTCGTTCAGGGTGAGGAAGCTCCCACCTTATTACAATAGGTTAACTGTAAGGACCATGTAAGTGATGAAAACTGAACAAATGAACCAGGTTTCTGAGCCCACTTCAGTGTTTTCCTTCACCGTCATCCACCATAAGAAGCCCACTAACACTCATCATAATGTCCAAAAGCATCCTGACATATATCCCACAGTGAATGTGTTCTCTTTATGTACACACCATCATCTGTGTCAACAACAGTCTGGAGAGACAGTCAGCCTACATGTATTATACTTTACATAATGAAGTTGTTGTTTAACCTACAGATTTATTCAAAAATCAGTTCAAATTCATTATTACTCATATTGGAGGTAAGTAAACTGTTTATGCAACGATTTTATAAACCGTCAACAATTCAATAGGAAAGTGACTCATTTTTGCAACGTTGTTTTTGTTCCCATCATTCAAAAGGTAAGTAGGACAAGCAGCCTACACATATCTGCGTAGTAACTGCAGTATTCATTCATGTATTCACAGGGGAGTGTTGTAGTGACGTGCTATCTGTTGTCTTACTTCAAGAGACAAACTATTAATCTTACATCTATTATAAAGATTTTTGAGAAAATCCCTGAAACTGTTTATCAGCAACTCTGAATTTTAAGGTAAACAAGTAAAATTTCTTTTGTGCATTAGCATACATTTATTTAACATGTACATCTGTTGTATCTCTTTCCTCTCCCTTCAATTCCTTTCCTTTCCTCTCCTTCCCTTTCCTTTCCTCTCCTTCCCTTCCCTTTCCTTTCCTTCCCTTTCCTTTCCTTTCCTTTCCTTCCCTTCCTTCCCTTCCTTCCCTTTCCTTTCCTTTCCTTTCCTTTGCTTTCCTTTCCTTTCCTTTCCTTCCCTTTGCTTTCCTTTCCTTTCCTTTCCTTCCCTCCTTCCCTTTCCTTCCCTTTGCTTTCCTTTCCTTTCCTTTCCTTCCCTTTGCTTTCCTTTCCTTTCCTTCCCTCCTTCCCTTTCCTTCCCTTTGCTTTCCTTTCCTTTCCTTTCCTTCCCTTTGCTTTCCTTCCCTTTCCTTTCCTTCCCTTTCCTTTCCTTTCCTTCCCTTTCTTTTCCTTCCCTCCTTCCCTTCCCAGGGATCTTTCCGAGGCGCGCTCTCTCCAGGGCCTCAGAAAGCCTCTGCGACCTCCCCACGTAAGCGTGGAGCAGAAAACGCTGTGGTCCATTTCTTCCGCACGATCGTGAGTAACAGAAACGACACGCTCACAGTATCTAGGATTAGGAGTCTGCATCAGCAGCGTTGCCCCACATCCCTGTTTCTTCCAGTGTTTCCTGCACGTTTGTCTCTTTACTCTTGTCTCTCACAAACTCTGTCCAACGTCTTTACTCTCTGTGATTAACTCCCTCCTCAGGTGTCCCCTGCCCCCCCCAAGTCTAGGGTGAGTCTGCTTTATGTTGTCGATTTTGAAGTTGAAATTTACCCTCACATGGAATGTATAAAATAATAGACCTATAAAAAACAAAATTGGGGCATGACATTTTTTTTTTTTTAAGATCGTCAATACTGTCATATTTGGTTTTCTTTTCTTTTTTTTTTAAGTTGACGACAAATATAAATGGAAACATTCAGGAGAGTCATTTGGGGATTTTAACTGAACCTCCATAATGCAGTGCTGAAACTGAATAACTGCAAATGTGTTATGATAAAAATATGATATGAAATGATCAGCCTGCTTAAACAACATTCAGATCACTGAAAGTCTCCACTTCTAATCACAGTGTTGCACACAGACCAATGAGATCAATAATTACCAAAAAGAAAATGAATAAATGAAAAAAAAAAATGGAGTAATTATTGGAAGTGGAAGATGCTAACCAGACCTGATTCGATACACTATTTAGTAAATACAGTAAGAAAAAGCAGGCCATGTGATTTGGAGCCCTTTCTCTGCAAATATAAAAATGCTGTAGTAATTCAAACGTTTAGGAAAAATGCGTGAAAACAAGTCATTTCACTTGTAGTGTACTCTGTGCAGTATCTTTTTGATGCTGTATGTTTTGCTGCTGAATGTCGCTAAACTCTGTGCTCTTTCCAATGTGAGCGTCTGCCTTGCTCCCCCCCCCCTCTGTTCCTCATCTGCTCCTGCCCCCGTTGACCCTGTGACCTCCCCCCCCGGACGGACCCTCCTACCTGCCTCCTCTCCTTCCCATGCTGCCTTTGCGCTGAGTAAGACCCACATTTCTATTTGTGCCCGCTCCCTTTTACTTCCTGTCCTTCTCCCTTTGTTTCTCTACTCGTCCAGTGGAGAGGACTAGCAGCCAAGATAGGCCTGGTAGGTGCTTTAATAAACCGTCGAGGTATCGCAGGTATCATGCCTAATTAAACCGAGGGGGCCATTGAGGTCATCGTCTAAAACAGCCTGCGAGAGTGACTACTTCCATTTAGCCTCCATCAACTACTTTAGCCGCTGTAATCTGCCCACACATCAGCGATAACGCCCTCATTTCCGTCCAACTTAAGTCCATTTTCAAATACATCATTCCCATTTTGTGGCTTTGCAGCGCGACTTATCCGCATCATGTGCGTGTACTGTATATTCATGATAACACAAGGCATTATTCTGCTCTTCATTATCCTTGTTTCATTTCAAAAAATTCCTCTGTGGCTGAGCTGAGGCCGCCTTCTGCTGACGTTAGCAGCACTTCATTTAAGGACTCCGTGCGTGTGTGAGCCAGTGTGTGTGCTTTTCCGAATCATGAAGCAGCAGAGGGGGGGTCAAAGACAAAATGAGTCAGACAAAGGAGACGCCCACAAGGGACTGTGTGAAAATTATTTGAGCAGGACAGGGGGTAAAAAATCGGACATTTTTGAATGGTTACATGATGGTTTCAGTACAAAGATCATTTTCACCTGCACTATGGTTCATAATTAAATGTATATGTATAGATATAGGTGTATAGGATAAGATAAGCCTTCACTGATCCCCAGATGAGAAATTTGGTTATTTAAGTCTATATCATTTTTTACATGCAATGGACTGGTTCAGGCCCCATAAAATTCTCCATTAACGTTCATACAGTCCCGACATGTATTTCATGCCTATATGATCAGACGTCAGCATCTCTGATTTTTCAACTTGAAAGGATCAAGCCTCAGAACCAAACACTTGTTTCATCATCAAGTGTCAAACAGGCATGTTTTGAAATGAGAAATAAAATACCTCAGGTTCACTGTGTCCACGATGAATAAATCATCTCACTGAACGTCATCAAGACACAACACAAAGCAGAGTCTTGAAGAACTGATTAGCATTTGCTTTCATGCTCTTTTCAGTGTCATGATCCTGGAACACACAGGTACCAGGTGACTGTCAACTGAGATTCCCTCTTCTCTGTATTAAAGCCCAAACTTGCCATTGGTGGTTTCAAATTTTCAAAATATACAAGCAGCAAACTTTTCCTTGTCATGTCAAACTTTGCTAATGTGTAGATTTTCTCAAACAAAATCCTCAGATGAAAAAGTGGAACATCATTATGCTATAAAAGTATAAAGTAATCAACACCTAGTTTTCTCCAATATCTTGTGAAGCACACAGATCCCCCACATAAGATCCATGGAGCTCTTATGTGTCATATTCTCCTCTCCCGACTCTTGTTTTCATCCCCTCCACTGAATTGAAAATGAATTGAAAATGTGCTGTCTGTGGAAAGGTCAGCCACGTCTTAATCACCTGTCACACATGACTCCTTTTCTGCCTCTGCCAGGGCGACCAGAAGTCAACCAAGAAGGCCAGTGCAGGGGACGGCAAAGGCTCCCTGACTAGGATCTTCAAAATGGTAAAATCATAATCAAAAACACTTCCTGTGAAAGACTTTCCATGTTATTTCCCACTGGCTTCTCTGCGCTTTCTCTTTCCTGGAAGTGAAACTGAAAATGGAAAAAATATCCTTAATCACTTCCTTGCCCCTGTTTTTTTTCTTCTTCTGCCTCAGTGATGATATCAGCGGCAGAGTGAGTAACTAATCCATGATGGAGGGACACTTTCACTCGTCCACATTTGTTCGATATGCCTAGAAGACATCCTAATCACATTGCTCCTGCAGCAGCAGCAGAATAATAATAAGAGGCTTTCAGAGAACAAATTGATCCTGGTGCCTGCTGCAAGCTTCATGCCAATGCTCATACACTCATGCTGAAGATGGTAGAGGCCGTTCAAAAGGGTCTGGCAGGGCTACAGCTAACACACAGTGCCTGCTTTACAGGAAGGAGAAGTTGCTTATGCACAATAATATAACATTTTTATGCATCAATCACTTGTCAAGTACGACGGGCTCCTTCAGGTCTGGAGGACTCACTGTGCAAAAATGTTGCCAGAACATGAAGCTGATCTTCAGGCACACAGTATCCACAACCTGACAAAGCATCATTCAACAGCCACTGATGTAAAAATGAAACTCTGAATGCTCATAATGTAGAAATAATTATAATAATAACAACTGCAAAGACAAGGCTACTTTTTTTCATTTTAAACAATTTTTTTCAATGTAATTTTTTTCAATATTTCAATATAAACTATGAAAGCTATCAGTGCTTTTCACTTGTTTAAAATATGAATAATAATATATTTTTTTAAAAGTATCACTATAGTTGTGTACTAGAATTTATTAAAAAATATGTTTGGATGAACAGGACGAACAATCTTTATAATGTCTCGTAACCTGTTTTATTAAATAACCTATTATATGATATTTAATGCTGCTACGATCAATAATTTTAATATAGGCGTCAGTCGTAGTGACAAATAATATCACCTGACTCTGATAAATCCACTAAACTCACTATCTTCCCACCATCAAATGAGCTGTAATATTTCTCTGTCAGTTCAGGGTGTAAATAGGTGATGTTTTAAGGTGCTAATATGTCAGTGATGAATTACATATTATACAATCAGAACTGTGTTATCAAGCGTCTTTAACCATGCACACCAGCTAATGTTATATTTGCTGACAACCACATTGATAAAAATGCAAAAAGAAAAAAGAAAAAAAAAATCATTAGCCATTCATAGACTTCATAAATTCTTTGTATAGGAGAAAATAAAATGCCTTACTGTTGCTATTATTTAAGTTCACCTTGAATCAAACAGGAAGGTCTGACCTACCTGTTGTTAGCAGCATGTGAACATCACAGGTTCTACTGACACTGGCTTCTTCTGCATCTAATGGCTCGTGAGCAAATGCCACCAAAAGACAGTGAAGGTCAGCAGCTTTGTCAGTTAGTCAAAATGTAAGCACAATGGTGATCAGACATGTCGCAGGGAAGTAATGGATTACTTTACAAAAAGCTGCATGTGTGTATATGAGATATAGAAATATTGATGATTTGGGAAAAAATGAATGACACAACAGTGGATTTAAATCTGCATTCATGTACTTTGAACAGACTGAAGCTGAAGTTGACATTGATAACCTCATTTTGTTTGCTCAAAAATTTCCAGACGTGAGATGTCAAAGGTGCTCTGAGTGACTCTGAGCTCCCTGTGTGACTCAGTGAGGGATTCAAACTCCCACACTGGACATTCAGCCTGATCACACTTCAGCTTCAGCACATTCAGACCGTCCTGTTCACGACTGCAGGACTTTTCCATCTGTCTTATGAGCTGATTTGTTTCCATGTGTTATGAAAGGAAGCGGCCCTGTCAGGATTTAATTTACCAGCCTCTCTCACTGTTCCTCAGAGGAGTTAGTTTAGTGATTACTGAGGGCGGAGAGAAATCCAAATTTCCCCGGGGCTGCGTCCTCGTCTGGAGTGGCTGAAGTGTTGTCACTGAGCTACGAGAGAGTAAACGGATCTGGAGATGACGAACCTCTGGGATGCTTGTTTCCCATCTTTATGACACGGCTAATTAGTGTTGACTCAGTGCCATCGCTGCTTCCGCTCATAACTCCACAGCTACAATGGGAATGAGAATAAAGTCACGTTGAACTTTTAATTAACGTTCCACACTTTGTTTCTATTCATTTTCAGATTTGTATTTTACACTTGCTGGGCTGAGATTTTCCCTTTCACGACAGAAACGGCAACAAGAATAGATTAGAACAAAAAGCTCAGTCGCCAGCCGTCGTTTCATGAGGAACACAAAGCTTCTCACAATGTGGATTATCTCCTCGAGCGATCCACAAAGATTCGTTTCATTTGTATAATCTCGCTGCCTTTCACAATCCTCCACACTTTGTGCTTTTTGATCTGAATGAGAGAGCGGCGTGGAGAAAGTACGACAGAGTCTCAGAGACGGCTTTGTGATAATCACAGGATGCCCAATCGGAAACTTTGGGGACAAAAACACAAATGGAAAACTTGAGGCTTTTGCTTCTGAAAACCACATAGAAAACACAATTCCTGGATCAGTGAAGAAATATGTAATTAGCTGTGGTAAATCAAATTTCCTATCAATTTTTTTCTCTCTTTTCCTGAAGGACAAATACAGTAGACATCAACAGGTTTTCGTACAAGTAGAATAAACAAAGGATATCAGACCTGCCTGCCAAATAATGTCCTCCCATGCAAATCATCAGCAATGTATGGAAGTCAATATCTGCCCCCCAAAAATAATGCAAGTATAGGAATGATGAAAAAAAAAATCTACTCTGAGTCAACATTTTAATTATTTAAGTGAACATTGTGAAATATTTAGTCACAATTATGAAAAAAAATGAAAAAAAGTGGGAAAAAACCTTTAAGTAACTTTAAGTGAAAAATGATGAAATAAAAGTTTTACTTGAGTCAGAATGAAGATACTTAATTTCGCAGATGTTTGACTTCAATTTTTTCTTGAATTAGCATAAATTTAAATTACTCTCTCAAAATGTTGAATGTACAAGTAGAATAAACAAAGGATTTACGACCTGCCTGCAAAACACTGTCCTCCCATGTGCATCATCAGCAATGTATGGAAGTCAATATCTGCCCCCCAAAAATAATGCAAGTATAGGAATGATGAAAAAAAAAATCTACTCTGAGTCAACATTTTAATTATTTAAGTGAACATTGTGAAATATTTAGTCACAATTATGAAAAAAAATGAAAAAAAGTGGGAAAAAACCTTTAAGTAACTTTAAGTGAAAAATGATGAAATAAAAGTTTTACTTGAGTCAGAATGAAGATACTTAATTTCGCAGATGTTTGACTTCAATTTTTTCTTGAATTAGCATAAATTTAAATTACTCTCTCAAAATGTTGAATGTACAAGTAGAATAAACAAAGGATTTACGACCTGCCTGCAAAACACTGTCCTCCCATGTGCATCATCAGCAATGTATGGAAGTCAATATCTGCCCCCCAAAAATAATGCAAGTATAGGAATGATGAAAAAAAAAATCTACTCTGAGTCAACATTTTAATTATTTAAGTGAACATTGTGAAATATTTAGTCACAATTATGAAAAAAAATGAAAAAAGTGGGAAAAAACCTTTAAGTAACTTTAAGTGAAAAATGATGAAAAAAAAGTTTTACTTGAGTCAAAATGAAGATACTTAATTTCGCAGATGTTTGACTTCAATTTTTTCTTGAATTAGCATAAATTTAAATTACTCTCTCAAAATGTTGAATGTACAAGTAGAATAAACAAAGGATTTACGACCTGCCTGCAAAACACTGTCCTCCCATGTGCATCATCAGCAATGTATGGAAGTCAATATCTGCCCCCCAAAAATAATGCAAGTATAGGAATGATGAAAAAAAAATTCTACTCTGTCAACATTTTAATTATTTAAGTGAACATTATGAAGCATTTTGTAACAATTATGAAAAAAAAAATGAAAAAAAGTGGGAAAATAAACTTTTAAATAAGAAATTATGACATAAAAGTTTTACTTGAGTCAGAATGAAGATACTGTTTGACTTCAATTTTTTTCTTCAATTAGCATCAATTTAAATTACTCTCTCAAAATGTTGATAACCTGTGAGTAGTTTTTTTTTGTCTTTATCATTCCTAATACTTCATGTCTTCCTTTTTTTTATTGGATTCCATCACTATGCCTCATTGCAGGTCTGAAAAGTGCCTTGCAAGAAGCTCACTAAACTGCTTACTTCACACATTAAAGGACTGCTCTGACCTTTCAAATGCTGAGCCCTGGTCACACTTCTATAACATTAGCTCTGAGAAGTTACTGCCTGTAATTATCTATTATTTAACATGCTTAAGTGCTGGCAGGGCCTTCACTGAGAGCTGTGCACTGAGGTGAATGCTCTCGTCACACACTGGGTGAAATGACCAGCAGGCTGGACGACGAAAACGTCAGAGTGCTCCTTTAATTCTGAACATGAAGAACTGCCACCTCCACATACTGATCCGATTTGTCTTGTGATTCAAACAGGGAAGCAGGAGTGCTTCTCCAGCCAAACGCTGAGGTCCCTCCCCACATCCCCTACCAACAGCACGAGGGCAGACTTTCAAGAACACGGGACTAAAGTGGGGAAAAAAGAGGAAGAAAAGGAGGAAACCTTGTCACCCCCTAAACTCCCCTCCCCCTCCACCTCTGATAACACTCTAATGTACGCTAAACCCCTCCTCTCCCTTATTACCGCCCTCGCCCCCTTGGCTGGTAGATAGCGACACAATCTGTTGCC
>JBBMOC010000473.1:26020-37864 GCA_037975185.1 Centropyge bicolor
GGGGGGGGGGGGCGCAGATAGGTTGGGGAGGAAGAGAGGAGCAAGGCAGACGCTCACATTGGAAAGAGCACAGGTTTAGCGATATTCAGCAGCAAAACATATAGAATCAAAATGATACTGCACAGAGTACACTACAGTAGTACACTACAAGTGAAATGACTTGTATTCATGCATTTTTCCTAAACGGTTGAATTACTGCAACATTTTTAGATTTGCAGAGAAGGGGCTCCAAATCACATGGCCTGATTTTTCTTACTGTATTTACTAAATAGTTTATGGAATCAGGTCCGGTTATCGTCTTCCACTTCCAATAATTACTCCATTTTTTTTTTTCATTTATTCAGATTTTTTTTGGTAATTATTGATCTAATTTCTCTGTGTAACACTGTGATTAGAAGTGGAGAGTTTCAGTGATCAGAATGTTGTTTAAGCAGGCTGATAATTTCATATCATATTTATAGTTATAGTTCATAGTTATTCAGTTAAAATCCCCACATGACTCTCCTAAATGTTTCAATTTATATTTGTCGTCAACTTAAAAAACCCCCAAAAAAACCAAATATGACAGTATTGACGATCTTAAAAAAAAAAAAAGTCATGTCCCAATTTTATTTTTTATAGGTCTATTATATTATACATTCCATGTGAGGGTAAATTTCAACTTCAAAATCGACAACATAAAGCAGACTCACCCTAGACTTGGGGGGGGCAGGGGACACCTGAGGAGGGAGTTAATCACAGAGTAAAGACGTTGGACAGAATTTGTGAGAGACAAGAGCAAAGAGACAAACGTGGAGGAAACAGTGGAAGAAACAGGGATGTGGGGCAACGCTGCTGATGCAGACTCCTAATCCTAGATACTGTGAGCGAGTCGTTTCTGTTACTCACGATCGTGCGGAAGAAATGGACCACAGCGTTTTCTGCTCCACGCTTACGTGGGGAGGTCGCAGAGGCTTTCTGAGGGCCTGGAGAGAGCGCGCCTCGGAAAGATCCCTGGGAAGGGAAGGAGGGAAGGAAAGGAAAGGGAAGGAAAGGAAAGGAAAGGAAAGGAAAGGGAAGGAAAGGAAAGGGAAGGAAAGGAAAGGAAAGGAAAGGAAAGGAAAGGGAAGGAAAGGAAAGGAAAGGAAAGGAAATTAAAGGGAAGGGAAGGAAGGGAAAGGAAAGGAAAGGGAAGGGAAGGGAAGGAAAGGGAAGGAAAGGAAAGGAAAGGGAAGGAAAGGAAGGGAAATGAAATGAAAGGAAAGGAAAGGAAAGGAAAGAAAAGGGAAGGGAAGGAAAGGAAAGGAAGGGAAAGGAAAGGAAAGGGAAGGAAAGGAAAAGAAAGGAAAGGGAAGGAAAGGAAAGGAAAGGGAAGGAAAGGAAGGGAAATGAAATGAAAGGAAAGGAAAGGAAAGGGAAGGAAAGGAAGGGAAAGGAAAGGAAGGGAAAGGAAAGGAAAGGGAAGGAAAGGGAAGGAAGGGAAAGGAAAGGGAAGGAAAGGGAAGGAAAGGAAGGGAAAGGAAAGGGAAGGAAAGGGAAGGGAAGGGAAGGGAAGGAAAGGGAAGGGAAGGAAAGGAAAGGAAAGGAAAGGAAAGGAAAGGAATTGAAGGGAGAGGAAAGAGATACAACAGATCTACATGTTAAATAAATGTATGATAATACCCAAAACAAATTTTACTTGACCTTAAAATCTTCAGAGTTGCTGATAAACAGTTTCAGGGATTTTCTCAAAAATCTTTTCTAATAGATGTAAGATTAATAGTTTGTCTCTTGAAGTACGACAACAGAGAGCAAGTCACTACAACACTGCCCTGCGAATACATGAATGAATACTGCAGTTGCTACACAGATATGTGTAGGCTGCTTGTCCTACTTACCTTTTGAATGATGGGAACGAAAACAACGTTGCAAAAATGAGTCACTTCTTAACTGAATTGTTGACAGTTTATAAAATCGTTGCATAAACAGTTTACTTACCTCAAATATGAGTAATGATTAATTTGAACTGATTTTTGAATAAATCTGTAGGTTATACAACGACTTCATTATGTACAGTATAATACATGTAGGCTGACTGTGTCTCCAGACTGATGTTGACACAGATGATGGTGTTTACATAAAGAGAACACATTCACTGTGGGATATATGTCAGGATGCTTTTGGACATTATGATGAGTGTTAGTGGGCTTCTTATGGTGGATGACGGTGAAGGAAAACACTGAAGTTGGCTCCGAAACCTGGTTCAAGTTTTCATCACTTACATGGTCCTTACAGTTAATCTATTGTAATAAGGTGGGAGCTTGTTCACCCTGAACCACTCGAGCCACACAGTTAAAATACCCTGAATATGAATATATTTCATGATCGGCCTCTCGTCAAATACAACTCCCACCTCGTTAAGCTTCATCTCAAACTGGCAAAGACCTCTGGCCACGAGTCGTTAAAAACAAATTAAAATGAGCAGCTGAGGATGTCCACATGTTCTTGTCTGATCTGAGCAAAGAAGATTAATCATCTCAAAGTGCAAATCAATGCAAAGTTCAGACTTTACAAAGAATGTGTCAACATGGGCGCTTAATGAGGTCGACATGTTTTGACTTCAGGGCCTGAGTGAAAACACTCCTTTGTTAACTCAAGCAAAGCACACAGATGCATTAAAGGTGAAAATTATGATTCTTCTAATACCCAACGCCATCGATGCCCTGAAGCCCACAGGAGAACAGACTCATTTCCACCCACTCGATGTGTCTTTTCAGTTAATGTTACCTCATCCGTCCCTCTCACTGACCCCGTTAATGTTCGAGGGAAACGCATGTGTGTTTATACGTGCGTGTGTGATGGAGAGGGGGGGCGCGCTGTTGATGATTCACATCCATTATCTCACATCAAAGAACCTGAAGCCAACTGAAAGGGGGGGGAACTTTCACCCCCACCACCATTTACGCAATGTGATAGACAGGCGGTGTCAGAGCACACGTCACCTCCACTGTCTTCTGCAGGGTCTGGGAAAATGGACCGACACAGTGAAGGAAACACAAAAGAAAAAGTTCCCACCCGGAGTAGAATCCAAACCAATGAGTATCCAGACGGACACAATGGCTTACATAAAGGGAATATTGCTTCCATTTGGAAAAAATATACATCCTGAAAATTTACAGTGTAGTGACCCCTTAATGATGTTTTTATGCACAAGTGTGTGTGTGTGTCTATTTCTGTCATGATGTTGTAGGCCCAAATGATGGGAAACGGAGGCAGAAATGAAAGGGGGGGGGGGACAGAGAAACCTCGGCAGCTGTTATTGAGCCCTTGTTTGAGGGAAGGAGGAACAAGGTGGAAGAGACGGGAGAGAAAATAGAAGATCAAATAATGCTGTATGAATTGTGCTGGTGCAGTCCCACTTTCAGCCAGCTGTCCTTTTGATATGAGTCTCTCCGCTCTGTTTGCTCTCGTCTCATCTCCTCTCTGTAGATGTATTAAACTGCAGCTGTAGGTTGAGGATGTAGGTGGTGTAAAGGAGGAGTTTGCCATTCTGGGAAACTGCATTATTACATTTCCTGCAGAGAATTTGATGAGAAGATTAAGACCACTCTCAGAACTATCCATCCTGTTCATTTTGGTGCATCTTTCATTTCATCTTTGCGTTGTCATTAGTCTTTTTTTTTTTTAAACTTTTTTTTAAACTTTTTTAATTCACTGGATTGCTTCCGAGGTGGGAAGTAAAATTCAAAGTCTCAACCCTGCAGGCTGATTTCAGTCCTTAATGATGCGATTGAATTCATGCATTACCAGAAAAAAAACCCACAAGTCACAGACAAGATTTTCTCAGTTTGTTGGACTCCTGTATAAAGTAGCTGGGCAAAATGCTTTAAAACACACTGTCGACAATCATGGAGGAAAGAACAAGTGCACTCACTGACACTGGGCATATTATGGACCTGTCAGTGGTCTGTTTTCTTTGTCAAACAGGCCTAGATGAGTGCATATTGATTGTAATAATACATGCATCAGTTTTAGTCTCAGTAAGTGTTACCTGAAGTCAAAGCTCTCTCTCCTTTCTATTGGGCAACTCACCTGGTCACATGGTTCACAGAGGCAGTAGGTGTGAAGCCCTTAATCCACCTTATTAAGAAAATTCCTTTATTTGTCCCACAATGGGCAAATTTCCAGAATCCGAATTTCTTAACTTCAATTCTGTCGAATCAGTTGCTTACCTCTAATGTAGCACTCATATTCCAACAATGGTTAACTATAGTACAAATAGCATCAGGCTACTCCAGGCCATTATAGTCAGCAGATCAGAGGAGGAAGACGTTCCCGTTTTCTTACCTTCTGGTGCTGCGAGGTGCCATTTGTTTGCTTTGTAAAAGGGGAACTGGGCAAAGTCTGTCACTAGGTCATCCATGTTTAATCACTGTGTATGCATGTGGTTGGTCAATCTGTTATCACCTATTGTTGTTCTGATATTCTTGAGATGTTTTTTATACCAGGAAAGAATCTTCTGTCTGTGAATGATATCAATAAGTTTAGCTCCTTAATACGTCATGGGGGCACACACACATGCAAGGACTCAAAACATGCAATGTTAGCAGACTATGTACATTAGCTAAGTTGGTTATATATCTATATATTTAATAATATAGAGCAATACAAGTGAAATTAGTTTCAAACAAACAAACAAAAAAATCCTACACTTCTTCCTGTGGAGATCATGAATATAGAGTACAGAGTAAATGACAAACTCCCAAATTATTAGTTAAATTAATCCAAAATGTTTTCCCCTTTTCAGCCTTCATGCTAAACTAACTCCCCCAGCTCCAGCTCCATGCTCAGCAGACTGACTGACATCAGTCTGTGGTGTCAGTTTTCTCATTTACCTCTCAGCTGGAGAGCGATTCTGCTGTCACACCAGTAGAATATCCCAGATACACATGTAACATGAGGGAAGTGAGAAATCAGGATTCAGGACACAGATAGATCTATGAACTCTTCCTGCCTGGTGGTTTATCACCAAGTGCAGGTTAATGATCACATTTGCCTCTCCTGGGGTCAGAGGTCACAGCCTGGCCAGAAACCTGTGTCATTATTGATGATGCTTAATAATTAATCCTGAGCAGAGGAGGAGATTCATAGTGATGAATCTCCATGAAAAATACTTCAGCCTGAAATAGCTTCACTAACTTCACGCTGAATATCTCAGAGACTTGCGTTTTACATTCATCAAGAGCTGCACTGAGATGAAGTGAAGTGTCTACCCTGTAGCACTGGGTGGGAGGAGACCGTGCTCTCTCATTCATCTCCTCACAGTTAGCCTCTCTGCCCCCTGGTGTCAGACTGAGCATCCTCGCTCCGACAGAAGAAAGGAGTCATCTTTTCAGACTCATGAACGGAGGCAGAGCCGACAACCAGTGGCTGAGATACACCAACATGGCAGCTGCAGCTCGCCGCTCCCCTCAGAAACCAATCAGCTCCTGCGCCTCTCGAGAACAGCACCAAATACAAAGAAGGCCAATTAAGCAATTATCTGTGCTGACAGATCTGATGAAGGGGAAAAAACAACCTCATTTTCTTAGAGACCAAATTATTAGGAGGAGCATTGCTCGTGTTCAAGGGAGAATCATATGAAGTTTTAGCAAATTCTAATTCCACTTCTATCCTCCATCAGATTAAGACTGAACTGGAGCAGAGCATCTTGAATTTGTGGAAATATTGTGGAAAGGCTGTTTTAGTTTTCTATGAATGTTTTCTATTTTTCCGAGTTAAGGGAAGTCCAAAAATATAAATATATTTCATACTGTCCTTAGGTTTCATTAAATGCATTTGCTAAGTAGCGCGTAAACCAATGCTGAAAATGAAGTGATTGTGCAACATTTCTTGAGCTCAGCGGCTACGTACGCAGAGGTTGCCATGTCTACTTTCATGGGTGACTGAGAAAGCTGCTGTTAATCTGCAGTATCAATCATTTGCAGCTTCAATCTAATTAAAATGCACATCTGCTGTTTTGTTTGTTTGTTTGTTTTTTCTTTGTTTTGTTTGTTTGTTTTAAAAAAAATCTTTTTCTGTTTCTTTCAATTTTGAAAAAAAAAGAGGAAAAACTGTTGTAAAGAATGAATTATCTTGAACTGTGCTGTACAGAAAAATAAAGTTTTAAAAAAAAATGCACATCTGCCCAAAATCCCAGCTGACACTCTCCTGTGTCAGGGCGTCTGGCTGGACTCGGGTCTTGGTCCAAATGACCAAAAGGTGAATAGAAACAAATTTCTACATCTTGAATGGAAACTGAAATGAGCCTGTACAGACTGAATGTCCGAGCTGATTCCTTCTGTTAGTGAAGTAATCCTCATGAACATGCTGCTGTTTATGCAGAGGCTTCGAATGACTCAAACACTTTGATCCGAGTTTAATGAATGAATCTCACTTCGAGCACGTCTGCAGGAAACGAGAACAATCGGCTTGGTGATCACAGAGTTCTGCCCCTCAAGTAAACAAAGTCAAAGAATGAATGGTTTTTTTTATTCCCTCTTCTTTCCATTTTATCTTCAGGCTCACTCCAACAGGTCGAGCCAGTCATCCATTACTATCAGAGTGGAGATAAACAGTAGCCCTGCTTTCCATTAAATCTAGTTTTATTGCATGTTTGACTGTGTGATTGATTGACTGAGCTCTGGAATATATTAAGGGGTCTTAGAGCCTATAAACTTAAAGGATGAGATTGCAAACAAACCCAGGCACGCTGATTAAATGTCCAAAGTTTTCTACAATAGCTTGGTTTTCTTCATTGCTGAGCGATAAAAATAAAATCACTTCAGGTTGGAGTAATGTTACCAGTTGTTAGCAGAGCAGTTAACACGACTGATGGAACTTTTACAACACAAGAAAAAGGAGACAAACACGACTGAAAACAAAACAAAGAGAGCGCTGAGGGTGTTGTTAAAGAGTTTTAATCAAGCAATAATCCAAAAAAAAAAAAAGCGTAGAACAAGATCAGGTTAGGAACAGGTCGACAGTCACAACACTTCACAACAGATACAAACACTGACAGGTATCCACGGCAAAGGTTGAAGGCGTTACAAGTCAGGGATCAGCACCGATCCACTGCTGGTTCAGACAAACTGACACGTGAACCTGAGGTGAGCAAACTGATGCGAGGGGGCTGCCGACACCCCCTCCTCATCCAAGACACTGGGGTTAGAGTACAGTCTCTCACGAGTTTTGGTTTTTGACTGTGAGCTGTTCTGCTGAAGCCTGATACACACAGCCATCGCTCCTGTGTTGCATTATACCACCCATTCTGGCTGCCACTTAACAAATTAACATGCAAATTAAGACTGAAAAATAGTCACCAGACTGCTTGAATCGCTAATGGTCATGCAAACCTAATTTTCCCTGTAATTTGAAAAAAACCTGTTTGCAGATTTCCTGCATTTGTTTCATGTCCTGAGACCGGAGTTAGTCGTTTTTGGCGTCATCTTACAAACTGCGAAACATGTTTAAGTCTTAATATTTTCTAAAAGCCCAAACTTGGACTTGGAATGACAATTATGCAATTAAATCAGACAAAGGACATAAACAGCACAAGGCATGAGTTTGTAAATGGATCCACAGCCTCAAAATATTCAATTGAGCATCACTCATAAAGCATGCAAACTCAAATCCAACAGAAAACAGTGACACATGTCTCCCACTAATACTGCAGACAGCCAGAGTAGCTCCAAAATGAAGCTAAAAAAATATCTGTCTTCATGATGAATTCTTGCTGGAAAAATAAGCGTTTGCAGCAGAAAGTTAGTGCAGGTTGATTTTTTTTTTTTTTTTTTGCAAGAGGCAACAGAGGTGGGGCGAACCTGTCCGTCATTCACTTGACATGTGAACACTCATCGTTTGAAGGCAAACCCTCGGTGAATACATAAATATATATTTCTACAACTTTGTTTTTGTCGTCGATACGGAGAGCAATATACAATTAACATAAGGAAGAAAAGAAATACGAAACAAATACTGTACTGCAGGAAACTGCTCATTTGCCTAATGTTGAATCAAAACTTCACAATTTGTTCTGTTGACATTTTCCCTGAACATTTTACAAAAGCAAAACAATATCTGATCAAAGCAAAGATTTGTAGCATACACTATATATAAAATCATTTTCATATCCTGAACACCTTTTCATGGTTGACATAAGGCGTGAGGGGGGGGGGGATGCATATTTTCATGCTGCATGAGTGATTTGCTTGCAATTACCTTGCCAAAGCACTCTGACTGTTGCTCTGCAGGGTGGAAAAAAAAAGCTCATAATCAGAGAGGATTTTTTTTTTTTTTTTTTGGTCCACAGGATTTAAGTCACTGCACCACAGCTCTCCTTTCAACTCCATTATCAGCAATGCCCACTTTTTAAGAGAGCAGCCAAAAAGAGCCCATGTGACTCACGATGGAACATATAGCACTTACAAGAGGCTTTGGGGATTTAGCTTCAGCATGTCGCAGTAGTGTCGTCAGGATAACAACGATTTCAATGCATGTTCAGCAACGCTACAATATTTTTCCACCGCATTTGGTGCTGAAGCTGAGAGTCCATTTCATCACCACCTCCAGAGGGCACCACTGGGCCCCCACACTAAGAGGGGCTACAAGCCTTGGCAGCAGAACCAAGGAGCCCACCACATCTGGAGGTGGATCCCAGTTTTTCTCAACTGAGGGAAACTGAACATAAATGTATATATATATTCTCTTAAAAGTAAGCTTGATCAACAAGGTTTTTATCCTTATGTGATGGTCTGAATTAAGCTACCTTGACAACACTGGAGTACAAAGTAGTTGCAGGCTCTGATGCCTCAGAATCACGTCTGCAAGATAAGATGAGCCTGCTCTTATTTTATACAATGCAGACTCTTGTATATATTCCCACACAGGCGGTGATAATATGCTCCTACTCTATCTGACTATATGTCATTAAATGTAAATATACATCTTATATCTCTTTGATCATTTATAGCATAATGTGGTCATTAACTTTGAAAGTGACTTAGCCGACTGCTGGAAAGTAGTGAAGTACCTCCATGTTTCGAAACCCCCCCCCCCCCCCCCCGGTGACACAGAAATCAAAGAGACTAAGCCACATGAACTCTCTGCAACGCCTCTACAAAATCAAGAATCATGAATTTCCCCATCTCTCACGTCATCATCATCACCACTGAGGGAAGAGTGTGAACTGAAACATGGCTGTTCTTCACTCCAGTTTGACAAATGTTCGAATAAACAAACTGCATAACAGCAACGATTCCACCAAATCACATCCACCACAGATATATTCAACTGAAGTGAAGAGAAAAATGCTACTCATGTCAGTACCATTCAAATAAGAGAAGAACAGAACAAAGAAATTCATCCTCGAATGATTCAAAATCACAGCCTCTTTGTAATAAAAACTTAAAATGAAACAAACCCCACCCAAAGTCATTATCCAGTGACAATTCATGACCAGTTAATATGAATCATATTCATAATCATAGAGCAATGTCAGACTTCGGTTCACCATAGAAACAAGAGTAGAACCAACACAAATCTATATGACAACAAATTATTATTAGATCAGTTACAGAATCAGGAGTAAGAAGTGGTTCTGGGAGTGAATCAGCACAATGAACTGAGATACATGAGAAGGGTCGAGTTTTCACCTCGACTCTCCTGTCTTCCTCACCTTGCTCTTCCTCTTCTTGTCCCCTCCGAAGAACTTTCCAATCTGGTCCAGGAGGCCGGGGCTCTTCTTCCTGCGGCCCAGCCCGAAGGCGGCCTGTGCCGAGCTGCTTGCGGACGCCATGGTTGTGGTGTTGGTTGGTCGTACGTTCGTGTTTGTCAAATGTGGGGTTCGTGTCGCTCTCTTAAATGAGAGACCGAAAGACAGAGGAGGGAAAAGAGAAAAGAGAGGGAGGGAGGGAAAAAAAAAAGCTAGCCTAGTCTAGGTCCTGTTCGGGGCTCTCCGACCCGCACTCTGAAGCCGCTCCGCTGTGCTCCTGGATGGTCTGCAGCTCGTCCGATTCGGAGGGTCGCTCTTTGAAGGTGTTGTCCTCTCGGCCCGGGGCATCTCGGGAGAAGAGGCGGACCAGGTGGGGGCGTGGCGTGGCGGCGTCAGGGTCAGCTGTGCTGGCGGCGGGCCAGGGCTGGCGGGGGCCCTCAGCGCCCGTGGAGTCAGTCACCGCCGGCTTCTCCGAGATGCAGCCATTGTTCTGGTTCGCATCTGCCTCACCCAGGCCTGCGCAGAAACAACAAGGGTCATCTATGGGCTCGGGCCTGCATGGCACACAACAAACCACGGCAGCACAATGGGCCCTTTTGACCGGACCGTGCCCTTCCTGCTGCACCAGAGAGCAGCTAACGTTTCACAAGTGAACTTGAATGAACCGTACCTGCTGTGAAATGTGAAATTAAAGACACGAGAACTGAACAGTGTTCAACTCCAGAGCGCTGTGTCTCTGAGGTCAACGCCACCTGTTTTGTCAGGTGCAGACATTTGGGTCATAATAATCCTGTAGCAGCTGTGCTCACACATGGTGCATTAGAGTGCATGCACGAAAATGTTTGTTGATTTATCAAAGTAATATCATTAATAGTAGGTTTGTTCAAGAGAAGCTTCTTAAAAATGACACTGAAATCAACAGATTCCGAATCAATTTTTAAGGTTGCACCACCTTTTCAACCGTGTATTTATTATGCATGTTCCAGGGTACTGATTCGGCTGATAAGAAAATACAACCCTAATGTCCACTCTGACAGCTGTCTGTTCAGTTCGCCTGCTCCCACAGCGGAGGACATCCAGCGCATTCCTGCCTCCACAACAATATAGACAGTGTACTGGCAGAAATGGTGTAGCACTACACCACAGAATCTGCATGCTAATACCGGCTCAAACAGTGGCCTGTTGTCAGAGCTGCATAGTTATTACAGAGAAACAAAGAGGCCAGTGTCACTAAAATAACTCCTATAAGTATGGATTTTCAACCCAATGCACGGTGACACTTATCTGATTTGGGGGCCCGAGAGCTCGGAGGCCGCTGCCTCTGGACGCACAGCGAATCCTAGTTCTGCACCGTGGAAGCTCAGTTTTACTTTGAATTACTCCTAAAACAATTTATCTGCAGCAGCGACATCATTTCTCATTCTTTGGTCCGATGAGTTCTTCAGCTCGGTTTCCTCCGGGCAGATCTGCAAGTCATGTATCAAATGTGAAAGTAGATGGAAAGTAGACGCAGGGATGACTCAGTTTGATATGAATGAAGCCAACTTCTGGGTATCACACACATCACAGCTCCGGATATGAGCTTACATTTGTCAAAACACTGTTTATTATTGCAGGAGTTTACTCAGAAGTCAGCCTGACGGATGGTGATATGTCCCCGCTGCCCAACGGACCCACACCTGTGTTTGCATTTTTCAGAAAAGTAAATCAAAAGTTTCAAATGCATTTACGCTGTCAGCATTCAAAACTATTAGTTTAGCAACATTAGAGTGAGGAAACAGACAGATGCAGTATATATGCTAATTCACTATCATTTTCTGATGTTAGACGACGACAGTCTCATCAGCTGCTTCACTATAGGACGAGAGCTCCTTTTATTCCACGAGTGCAGCTCTCCAACAAAAGCCTAACAGGCCAAAAATCATGTAGAAAACTTGAATCCTGGTTTTTAAATGTCCTCTATAATAAGACATCGCTGTAAAAAAGGCTTTAACAAAAATAATCTAATAATACCATTCTCCTGCTACCAGGGTGATTTCTTTAGCACGTCCATAATCCCAGACATGAGACGGCGGCGACAGCCTGGCTCCACACACACACACACACACACACACACACACACACACACACACACA
>JBBMOC010000474.1:0-40913 GCA_037975185.1 Centropyge bicolor
CTCATATTTACATATGTAACTTATTTATATTTTTAAATCTTTTTAAAACTGTAACACACCTCATGAATTTCATTAGAATTTAATTAACATATATGTCAGGGTTACATAAATAAAGGTATAATGTAGTTGCTAACGGAAGTCAGCATGCTAACGGTGCAGAAGTTGTAGCCGTAGGTCTCGAAAAAAGGCACTCTTCTTCAGCCTTAAGAAAAATCTTGTGTTTAACCAAGTGCTTCCTCAGAGTAGAAGTATATCCGCCGCTGGCCCTTTGCTTCACGTCACAAATATTGCAGCGAGCATAATCTGCATCACATTTTGAAAAGTGGAGCCATACTTTTGAGTGCTTTCTATCAGCCATGCTTGCTTTGTTGACTGAACTTGTTGGGTACCTATGAAAGTACCAAATTCTGCCAATAGCCAAGGTTAGAGAGCTGCAGCTGACTCACCCTAATAACTCACTTTGACAAGTTGGCCAAGCATGCTACAATACAGAATGTCAGACAGACTGGTGAAACGGGGTTGGATGAGACTTCAGTGATCATTATCATGCCAAAAGCACCAGGGACAATAGTAGGATGCTTTAACATCGTAACGAATAACAAATGAGAAACATTCAATCAGAGAAACAGAAGGCACAGTAGTTTTGTCTGAATCAACTGTTTGGTATGTTCTTTTAAACAATGCACAGCATAGTAGGAAATAACCATTTAGATCCTATAAGACTACTGTGGTGGATGACAGAAGAAGAAAAAAACCCTTTTCAGTGGTCAGCCACATCAAGAAGACTCTCCCAGGGGAAGGCATATCGCTGTCAGAAGACTTGGCTGCAGAGGTTTACCACAATTTATTGACTTCTTGGAATTTTCCATGACAGGAAAGCTGGATTAAGGATGTGTGGATATCTTTATTAATTTCCCGTTGTGTGTTTGCTCCACAGAAAAGTCATGAGGAGGAGAACACCACCTTGACCTATTCACACCAGAGCTGTAAGGTCTGGCTACAACACAGCATCTTAGATTTACCTCTGCTTATCATCATTATATGACTGGTTTGCTCAGGTTTGACTAGTTTGCCTTTCTGATGGTGATGTTTTTGTATATGCCACCCAAGGAAGCTGTAACTCTAAAAAAAACAAAGAGTTCATCACAATGCTACACATACCAGGAAGCCTTGGAAATCATAGTTTTTCCTGATTTAATTTCATGACTAAAGCTCCACTTGCTAGATTTCTTCAGGACCTTTCAATCAAGTCATGGCCTTCAAGAGGGAAGAAAAAGTATTTAGAAATAAATATGCCATTAATAATTAATAAGTATGAATTCTTCATAATGCATTGTCATATAGAATCATTATTATATATGACAATGGACTATGAAGACTGCCAATCATTATTTACAGATCAGGAGTTATGGTTACTGAAAAATATTATTACTTGAAAATGTTCCTATCTCTGTTTGCAACTACATTAGGATGTTTCATTGATTCAATGTTTATATATGACTACAGTGTATGGCAGACTGTGAGGACAAGAAGAAGAAGAAGAAGAAGAAGAAGAAGAAGAGAGTAGTCTGCATTCTGGTTTAATGGTAAATCCACATACCTTAACAGCTGGTAATAAAGGTTTGTTTTTCCATGTAAAATCACATTTTTCATTACGTAACAAAATAAAAGAGGATCACTTTACAGTAGACTTGAATAGAATTTGATCCAATCATTCAGGTTCTTGCTCAGAATGGTCTGATGAATACTGAACACAAAGTGGATGACAATACAAATATAGTGTGACTACACAGAACAACAGACAGATGGTTAAATCCCTGTATAAACAAATGATTTACTCAGTTCCAAATCAGCACCATAAAATTCATTTAGTGGAGTTTATGTACCAAACATACTGTATGTGCAACTAAAAAAGTACAGTACAGGAATAATTCGGATATTTGCACTACATCGGCAAAAAAAAAAAATCAATAAAAGGCAAGTTATTAAATAATCCTACAACATACAAAAACAAATAACTGTTAACGATGACAATAGGACCATCACTGACAATAAGCTAAATTCCACAATAATGAATAGCACCATTCAACCTCTTGGAAAAGACGGAGGACGTTCACACACACTGAGGCATGTGAGCTCCATGACTGTATGAAGAGGAGTGACAGGATGATGATGACACTTCTGAACAGCAGCTGCTGGTGACACACATTTAGTGCTGATATTAAATATTCATCCTTTGACCATTTGAAGATCATTTAAAGATTATGACTAGCGATTTATCTCCTGACTTTTACTGTCAGGTGCCATTGTAAGAGGTGACATGTTTACAAAAAGCATCTGAAGCCGTGAAGAAGGAAGTCATAAATCTCTGACCCCCATTTCCACCTGTTATTAACAAGTGACCTGTATCTGGATATGATATCTCTAGAATGACATCTTGCCTTTGTATTTACAAATGGTCTGTGAGAATAAGTGTTCTTTTAATCTCGGCTGTGTCTGTATTGTGATCAGATCTCACTATGGTGGATTTGTCTCCAAACACGGTTTGCAATGAGAAGCTGCTGCGCTGTATTTACTTTTCCTTTAGAGAGAAAGAGCTCATCGGGAGGGTTTTGACAGGCAGCTTGAAACAGCAGGAAGAAGCAGAGTTACTTTAACATGATTCAAAGAGAGGAACTGAACACCAGGCTGAGCAGTAGTGTCTGTGTTGCTTCTGTGACTAGTGCCAGTTCCAGCTTGTGCGATGCCCTGTGCACTGAAGCTAAAGATGGTGAAGAAGCACCAGATCCCAGGTACAACAAACAGATTCCTGCTGCTGCTGGACACAGGAATTTAACAGAAAACTGGTGACATGATTGACGGGAATCAGCCCATATATGTGTGTGTGTGTGTGTGTGTGGGTGTGTGTGTGTCAGTCAACAGTCAACAGGCCATGAAGTTTTGGTGTGGAGGTGAGAAGTTAAATGACTTCCTGTCAGTGGAGGTCAGCAAAAACAAGATTTACAGCTACTGATAGGCTGGTAGGTTTACACGTCATTTATGTCTGACTAAGATCTGACCACATTATGTGACCACCTCCAGTTAAGCTGTGGTCAATGTGACAGTTATCTGGTTGCTTCATTCTTGAAATGCTTGAAAAGCCTGACATTGTATATGGTGGTTATTGCATAGATTTTATGATCAGCATCACTACGTTGATCAGATTACTGTCTCGGACATCTGCAGGCAGAAGTATGTACACAGCAAGTGTAGTTTAACTTCATGTGACTGTCTCTGTCCCATGTCGTTGTGTATGTGCCAAAACTGTTAGACTGCAGGTGTACTCTGTGGAACAGTGGAGGAACAGTGGAGGAACAGTGGAGGAACAGTGGAGGTCATGGCTGAGCTCTGTCAGGGCCAGGGAGTGGAGATCAAGGCTGTGTAGATGATAAAACTTGTGTCTCACTTATAGTTCATAAATACACTTCATCTTTGTGTTTGCTGGACGGTTGTCAGCTGTTTGTTTTGTTTTTTTTGTCAGTGCTGAAGCTGCTTCAGGTGCATTAGCACCAAGTTCTAGAGTTGACTTTGATTTGAAAGTAGCCAGGAAAACTGAGACAGACTGACAGACTGTCATCACATGGTGATTTGACCAGCGGAGATGGAAACATGAGGCTAAGTGTAAAGTATGGATATCAAATAGCATGTGAATTATTATCAGGATACCAGGCACTTGAAATGACAAGTGTAAGTGAGGTTTTCCTCAGACAAAAATACTGCAGTTTGTGAAAAGCCAAGAGGAAAGCTTCAGATTTGTTTATGTGCACTCAGAGTTCAGAGGTCGTGTCTGAATGCATGTGTTCATGGCTCGTGGTGGCACCATGCCCATGGTCAGGATGACCAGCACTGAAACAGCCAGTACAAGGTGTCACTTCTCACAGTTACTGTTTGGTTCTGTTGACACTGACCCCCACCTTCTTACAGGTCGAACAACTAACACTGCAAAACAAGAGTTTGCACTGAGGTGCACAGTTGACCAAAGTGAATTTAAATAAATCTTATATAAATAAAGAGTAATATTGTTGGCAAGAAAGGTTTGAATCCATCAACAGGCTGCACCTGAAAGGAAACAATCATGTCCCCTCAGAGTGGAGATCTAAGCTTTCACCATGTTCTGCTACATGAACTATCCTCGGCCCTCAAACAGACCTGTGGATCAGTGGGTCTCCTATCATTAGCTTGGTCAATTCACTGTAATCCTACAGCATTTCACCACGGCTCCTGATCAACACTTACACATTATTACAGTATACTTAATATTCATGTATCATAATTTGAAGTCTTACTGTTGGTATAAACCTATGTACTCGTTATCTGAAATTGCAACAGTTAGCTATAATACAGTACAACAGAATAAAAGATACAAAGGAGAGCATAATGAAGGAAGAGAGAGAAGGGAAAAGCTCTGGCAAACTCATCATCCCATGTTGTCTGGTAGACCTGCCAGAAAAAGTCTACTCCAAAATCAAGCACTTATTTTCAGTCATTCTGTGCAATAAAGCCGCCTGGGTTGGCGTTCTAAAGGCTCGCCCAATCTTTTTTTTTTCTTTTTTTTTTGGAGTACAGCAAAAGAAATATTGGACATTTTCAAGTCTTCATCAAAACTAGAAGCTTATGAGCCCATTTAAAATGTACACTTACGTGTACTTGCCATTTAAATACAAAAAGTTCCATCAATAATAGAAATTGTTTTCTTATAACATTTAACAATATTCAAAACATTTACAAAAAGGAGGAGAAGCAGGTGCATTTGGTCATTAGCTCTTGTGCAGTATTTTCTTGGCATAAAAGTCCCTACAGGTTTCACAGCAGCGCTGGTACCACCTCATGTCCTGACAGAGGTTCTTCTCCCGGATCACACGGCAGTACACCGTCCACTGGTCCCCCATGCATTTGTAGGTCAGAGCAGCTGGGGTTGGGGGGAGGAGAGAGGCAGCCAGTCAGTATTCACAGGTCACATGTGTTGCAACAGCTTCTCCAAACTGAAGAACCAATACTATTGTTTTCAACTGTGACAAAGTGGGTGATCACACAGCATTAGTCCCCAGTTACACCAGGGCTGAGCTGAGCATGCCCTCGTTAACTAAAGTTCATTTTCACTTCCTTGTTTAATGATGCCACAAAGCTGAAATGATGTGTTAACTCTTCCAGTCGAGAGCTGTATGTACCTTCGCTCCCTATCCTGTGCAGGGTTGTTTGCACTTAATGGAAACCTCCTGACAACACTTGAACTCTACTGGTCTCTACTGGCAGTAGAATGTTTGACCTAACATTCAGTTCCTGTTCACACACCGGGTGATGTCCTTTTGTTTTTACTGCACCAGCAACCTTCTCGTAGTTAACGGGTGAAGCTTTAAGAGAAAGGCTCAGATGCCATGGTTTTCAGTCAGACATGGAAGGAGCATGTGCAGACGTCTGTCTGATGTCACTCGATGCACCCAGTGCCAGTCTGGTCATCAGTGTTAAGAAGCAAACAAACACTTCCTGTCAGAGGATAAACTATGGGGGAAATGTAATAATGGCCTAAACTTGATCATGTTGATTTGTAGTATTGCATGACCCCCCCCCCTCTCTCTGTCTCTCAGATGGCTGTCCATGATGCCCCTGAAAAAAACATGGTTCAACAGCTAGTGTTGCTATGGCAATGTGACATTAGATTATGTTGCTATGAGTTTAGTTTTTGTTTGTTAGGTCAAGTTAACTGTGAATACTGTGAAAATGTGCATTCAATTTTAATTTCTTATTTATTTAATTATCTGTAAATATCTATTTTAGTTGATTCCTGTAACATTTCAGCAGCTGATTAAAACAACAGGCTGCTGCTGTTGCACGAAGCAGAGTGGAGTCTCACCTAGCCTGGGGGAGGTGATGGTGTTCACATTGACTTTCTCATTGCAGGTACCCTGGTGACAGGGTCGGTAGGTCGGTGGTCTCAGCGTCACCGGGCAGTCGTTACCATGACGACCAGTCACTTTGTGCATACACTGGACCACTCGCGACTGCAGGCCCTTCCCACAGGATGACGAGCACTGAAAAATCCCACCATAACAGGTTAAGATACTACATGTTCATTAGTGACCTTAACAGGTGTTAAGAGGTGTAACTTTGAACAAGCTGCTTTACGCTGCTTACAGTCTTAATGCCAAGTTTATTTACATAGGACATTTCAAAGGCCAGGCTCCAAAATAAAAAGCAAAAATAGACAAATATCACTCATGATAAAATTTTAAGAAGGTTCTAAAAGAAAAAAGATAAGTGGTATTACTGTGCTTATAAACAAAGGACCAAAACAGGGGGTCTCTGTCTAGATCCAATTAAACCATAATTCAGATCGTGTGAAGTGTGAGAATTTGTTTGGATGGTTCAGACTTTTAGACAAGTTACAGGTAGTCCTGGCTATTGTCCCAACTGGAAGAAAGAAAAACAGGACAAAACAAAATGGATGGATTCCTCACTTCAGTTTTCACAGTACAGAGTCTATTGTCTTGTGAACAGACCTCTGTCCTGTAAAATGAATCTAAATTTGACATATGACATATTTGATCAGATAAAATTCATTTGTTCTTTTCTAATGACATCTCATTGTTGTCATAGCTGGTTGCCACATTGTTCTAGGTGAATGACTGGTGAAGACCTGTTGTCTGACTGGTGCATGTATTCAACTGTAGAAACAAGAACCTTTTCAGTTCTACTCACTCCAATCTGATGTTGCACAATTCAAACTAGTACAAGACTTAATATTATCAAACAGGACTTTTTACAAAACAATGGCTGCCACCAGCCAGGAGGATTTGATTCTAATGATTACAATGAGCAAAATGATGAAGTGAATGGCAATAATTCATCATCTATGACAGTGTTGTAGTGAGGCTGCTGAAGCTGCTTCACTTCCTGTTACTCAGACATGAAATGCCATTAACAGTGACTAAAACTGTGATAGCAGCAGTGTAATGAAGCTCGCATGGTGTTACTCAACAACTAATTTGCCAAGGGTCATTATACTCTCAAATGAGTCGAAGTCTTTTCACACAGACACAAACAGGTGACGATGAAAGGAGGAGAAGCACAAGTAGAAAGAGTGAAGCCCTGAAGGACAGAGAACTGCTCCTGGGACTGATGTTTCAATCCACCTATCTATTGACTGGCTGCAAAATGGGTCTTCAATACTATAAAGCAACACATTCAACACAGTTCATAGTCAGTCCCAGCTGGTGACAACAGTGAGGCCTTTGGTTTGATGTTGCTCTGTCAACAGGCTGGTGAGGAGGAGGTCATGATGTCTCTGAGTTCTCAGTGATTACATATACAACAGGCCAGTAAAACTTATCCTGCTGTGACTTACAGTAAAATTATATCCAGCCTCAATGTTGTGATAAATAAAGTTTTTTTTTCCTCTTTCAACAGGACGTGCGTTCCGTTTCCTTGGTCATTGAAGTAAGTTGCTATGAATGAACATGGGAACATGGAAACTTTGTCAGCCAGGTGTTTCAGTTGCCTAACCGTATTTGCATTTGAACTCTACATGAACCCTGGGTGTAGAGACAGGCCTACCTTGGACCAGTCTCCAGTCTTCCACTCATAACATTTGGAGTAGTCCTCACAGGGCTCCTCCTGAGTGGGCTTGGACAGAGGATCACAAAGACCCTGAGGGTTTGTACACGACACTGTCCGTTCACGAACTCCTTGTCCACAGGCTGATGAACACTGGAGGACGAGGAAAACCAGAAGAGGGTTAACTGAGCTGTTGCAAAGAAAATGTCTGGTTAGTTTCATCTTTTTACTTCAACCCAGATACATAAAAAGTTCAACTGCAAACCAGTTGTTTTTACCAGCAACAGTTGTGTGTTTGTGTTTGTGATCGACTGAGTCTTTCCAGGATGAACCTTTCAGACCCAATCATGATCCTATCACCTGTTACCAATGAACCTGTTTACCTGTGAACTGATCCACAATGAAGTTCAATCAATGAAGTTGATGAGTTACAGTAACATTAAATATAATGTCTATGTGCTGTTTTCAATTGAATATATGTCAGAAATGATCAGCAAATCATCACAAGATTCTGCTTTATGTTTTACACATTGGCCAAATGTTTTTGAAAGTCGGGTTGTATAAACAAGACTTTCCCTGATGAGACCAAAACCAACTGAAGGGAAATGTATCGAGCTAAAAAGATTAGTATCCACAGCTGATTTACTGTCCCACAGGTTTCCACTCCACACTGTGGTGCTGGTTGACACTGACATGTTTTTGTCCTCAGCGGCTCACAGTGAAAGTCACCTCGCCTGTTGTCTCGTTCTAGTCCCAGAGTCATCAAGTCTTCACCTGCATTTCAAGCTATGTTCTTTTCCAAAACCATGTATTGTGCTTGGATCCTGTCAACTGCCATTACGTTTACTAGTTTTGGCCATGCAGTAACCATGGGCAACGTTGTTTATACAGAAACACCTGCATTTTCATTTAAAGAGCTGGAAAGAATTCACAAGAGTTGCTGCATTCATAGCAATGTTGCCTAGTCGCCACAGAGCTCATGCCAGATGTTCTGTCCTGGCTTGTGTCCAGTTTATTGAGTGTTTGCTGTATTTTTTGGTTCATGTCTGCTACTGTTGAGATTCTGTCCTGTCTCCTGTCTGTCTCTGTCCTCATTCTGTGGCACCATTACAGAGGCCTTTTATCGTAGATTAACCAGTACCCACTACCTGTTCAGACAGAAGATCTAAAGCCTGCAGGAAGAACCAAAAACTACATGTTTCAGTTTTTATGGTTGTTGCCCATTGACTTGCATCTTATGGTCAGTACTGTTATCTTTAGCACTGATGCTCTGTGTCAAGTTGTTCCTGATGTGAAACAAGAGTAAAGAGTGAAACCTTTCTTTCAGCGCTGGTTTTCACGTGACATCAGCACAAGGTGTGTGACTGACCTTGGACCACTCTGAGGCCTCCCACACGGTGAGGCAGAGGCGGCCCTCACAGCCCTGCAGGGGAGGGGGCTTTCCCCCCTGGCAGTACAGGTCCCTGGTGTGGATGAGAGAGCCATTCTGCAGGTGGTACACACAAACCACCTCCCTCCGCTGAAGACCCTTACCACACGTGACAGAGCAGGACCCCCACTCCCCTGTCATCCACCTGGGAAAAACACAGACACTTCCTAACAGACGGTCCATTCTCTTTGGCGAGAGCAAACAGAGAGAAGAAGTGTTTACAGACTGAGCATGAACACACAGCTGTTGGATCAATCTGAAAAGAACTACCACTAAAATCTTACACTGTCATTTCATTAATTCATACTGCTGCATGTCAGCAGCTTGTATGTGTGTGTGTGTGTGTGTGTGTGTGTGTCTCACCTGTACTGGCAGGGGTGAGTGTTGCACAGTCGGACTTGGGGGTGTGGTCTGTTCTCAGGTTGACAATAGCTATTGTTGACCACCTCCATGGTTTTATTGGCTATCCTCATGCAGGAAACCACCGTCCTCCTCTCACCTGCACACACACACATACACACACACACACACACACACACACACACACACACACAGACACACAGACACACACACACATAGGTCAGCATACCACATGTTCTGAGGACTTCTGGAACATGTCCAGAAAAGGACAGAGAAAATCAGGCCCCATGAGTTTGCACCTGTAATTAAATGAAGCTCTATCACAAGTTGAGCCAGGAAGACAACAGTGCTCTTCAGTCATCTCTCCTACTGCGTATGCTCACCTACATTTCCCACCGTCAGTGTTTGGGGCTGTCACTGGTATTCAGCTGCCTCATCAGCTGTTCTCCTCTATCCAATAACAAGGTGCTATTGCTAAGCTATCATCTTTGTACTCTCCTTTTAAAATACAGTCTCTCTTTGCCCTAGCTCTTTTGTGCCCCTCCACCTCTCCATCTCCACCTCTCCATCTCCACCTCCACCTCTCCACCTCCACCTCTCCATCTCCACCTCCACCTCTCCACCTCCACCTCTCCACCTCTCCATCTCCATCTCTCCATCTCCACCTCCACCTCTCCATCTCCACCTCTCCATCTCCACCTCTCCATCTCCACCTCTCCATCTCCACCTCCACCTCTCCACCTCTCCATCTCCACCTCTCCATCTCTACCTCTCCTTCCCAGAATCATCATCCACTTCATCACCCATCTGGCTTCAGTCACCTCCACCAGTGTCAGGACTCCGGGGGGTAATCCAGCCACGGCTCTGACAGTAATTCTCCTATCAAGACGTCTCCCCCCCAGAGACCAAAACGCCAAAGACTCTCTGTCAACTTTCAATATCAATATCACATCACTGGTAATAAATGATCTTTCTTCACATACTGACTTGAATTGTGTCATTGCTCTGATGTTGCTGACTGGATGACTGCCCTGACTTACAGAGGGGGGTGCGTGTATTTAAGTTTCAGGAGGGGAATGCAAGTGCTTCCTTGTTGTGTTTTGTAAAGCCATGTTTCACAGGATTAGGTTTTGTAATGACTCTGCCTAATGGGACCATGAAAAACAACGTTAGAGTAAGAGCAGTGACCGGCAAAGAAAAAACACTTCACCTACAGTGAGGAGGAGAGGAGACAGCTCTGAGGCTTTCAGGAGATCATGACTTTTATCCAGGCTCAGTATTTCAGTAAAATGGATGCAAGAATACAAAGCACATGAGACTGCTTGGAAACAACTTTCACTGTTGTCCCTGGTTATAGGATCTAAGAAGAAACCCAGCTTGGTTCCTCTGCTCACTGTCCGACACTGTATACGTCTGTATATGTCTGTAAACATCTCTGAAGGATAAATGGGTAAAGCTGATGGATGGATGCTGACAAGAAGTTCTGATATGAAGACATTGATTTTTTTGGTTATTCAAAATTTTTACAGTACAGGACAAAAGTTTGGACACACCTTCTCATTCAATGCATTTTCTTAATTTTCATGACTATTTACATTGTAGATTCTCACTGAAGGCATCAAAACCATGAATGAACTCATGTGGAGTTATATACAAAACAAAAAAAGGTTAACTAACTGAAAACATGTTTTATATTCTAGTTTCTTCAAAACAGCCACCCTTTGCTCTGATTACTGCTTTGCACACTCTGTGCTGTATGTGAAGTTTTGGGGTATAAAACTTGTGTTTGTAACTTTTCAAGAACTGTATTATTGATCACTTATACTGTATATTTTTTTAAAGATAATGAGAAGAGAACTGAATGAGAAATTACAGAAAAGTATTGTATAAGTGCTTGGTTAAAACTTAGAAGGTGTGTAGTTAGTGTACATTCTGTGTACAATAGTACATACATAGTACAACATGAACTCTGGAGGGGCTCAGCTTGAGAGAATGCATGGGCACTTTGTGTGTGCATGTCTCTGTTTACAGAGTTTGATCAGTGACTTACTATGATGTTTGCTCTGAATGTCAAACCATACATGTCCGTGGGATGTCAAGCAGATAGATCCAGAGCTCTAATCCACCATTAAAAAGAGATAAAGTGAGCCATGCTGGGCTCACCCTGGCTGCTTCACTGACTGCTAATCCAGAGGCACCTGACCTCGTCTCCTGGATAAAAGCAGTGGAGTGCAACTTCAAAGTCCTCTTCTCACATGCAGTTTGAAATATTTTGAGCACTAGGTACCAACATGACAAAGCAATGAGAGGATAAGATGAGCTGCTCTCAAAATCAGCAGTGGGGTGCCTGACAATTAGGACTGCCCTGTGGTCTGTGAGCGAGCGAGCGAGCGAGTGAGTGAGTGAGTGAGTGAGTGAGTGAGCGAGTGAGCTAGTGAGTGAGTGAGTGAGTGAGAGAGTGAGTGAGCGAGTGAGCGAGTGAGTGAGCGAGCGAGTGAGTGAGCGAGTGAGCGAGCGAGTGAGTGAGTGAGCGAGCGAGCGAGTGAGCGAGCGAGTGAGTGAGTGAGTGAGCGAGCGAGTGAGTGAGTGAGCGAGTGAGCGAGTGAGTGAGAGAGCGAGGGAGTGAGCGAGCGAGTGAGTGAGTGAGCTAGTGAGTGAACGAGCGAGGGAGTGAGTGAGCGAGGGAGTGAGTGAGTGAGCGAGGGAGTGAGCTAGTGAGTGAACGAGCGAGGGAGTGAGCGAGCGAGTGAGTGAACGAGCGAGGGAGTGAGTGAGCGAGCCTTCCTACCCAACCTTTGACACCAGACATGGCTCCAGTCCACCAAGTTTATCCACAGCAGCCTCTCCTTAAATCAGTCTTTAGTCTTTCAGAAATCAGTCCTTTTTTTTCCACACTTTTTTCACCCTACTAGAAATACAGACGCTTTTTGAGGCCCAGATCACTGGGACCAAATCTTTTCATATTTCATGGACTATTAGATGTCAAAAATGAATTCATATCATGGTGGACAAACCTCTGATTGACATGACTACTTGCTGACACATATACTCAGGCAGGCTGGATCCATGGATATGCTTCATGTCAGTCAGGGTATCGAACACAGTGAAATAGTACATGTCTTGGCCATTCTGATGTTAGATCCAAAAACCACCTGAACCTCTCGCCCATTCTTGACTGCCTTTTCTGAAATGTTGCTGCTGCATCATTTTCTGATTAGACTGCATGTCAGTAAGTCTTCAGTCACCAAATCTTATTATCTTTGTATTTTTTTTTTATGAGTTATAATAATTTCTATGTCATATTAAGACTCAGTCATCAAGTATACACTGATTCTATACTATCGTATACAGAGTTGCCATAATGTTTCAAACACATGAAAATATACTGACTGAACGTAATGATGACAATAACTGTTCCCAAACAAAAAAAAACATTTTAGTTCGTGCAATAAAGTTCTTCATACAGCCTTTACTATGAGCACTGTCTGTCATGTTTTTAACAGCTGGTGAGTGAGTTCCTCTTGCTGGTTCACGACACCTGACGCCCTCTACTTGATGTATTTGTACATCATGATATAACACAGCTCCATGAAAAGACAAAGAAGAGACACACTTGTGTTATAATAATGACTCGGTATGTTAATTATGAGGAGAAGCCTCTCTCATAATTCTGTCCAGGAGACCAGGTCAGGTGCTTCAGGATTAGTCAGGACGCAGCTGGAGGTAAACCCACCACAGCTCTGTTGATCTCTTTTTAATGGTGGATTAGAGTGTGTCCATCAGTGTGAGAGTCCATGTGGATCCAGAACACACATTAGTGAGTAATGTCAAACTGATCAGGTTTTTAAATACACAGCTGATTTAACAGGAAAGACGATGCTTCTGTTTGGCCTGACGGATCTGTATGTTACAATAAGAAGAACAGGACCTGGTGATCATGAAGTCCATATCTTACAAGATAACTGGATCTTAATTATTAGATGATGTAAACATGGTTCATTTAACTGAATTTAATTCAGTTTTATTCGCAACATCTGAGGCTTTAAAATATATTGATGTTGACAATGTTTTGATGTGATAAATAATAAAGTAAAAAACTTCATTGGGAATTCAGTCTGATCTTAAATTGTTCAGGGATGTGCAGGCACACACACACACACACACACACACACGCACACGCGCACGCGCACGCGCACACACGCACACACACAGCAGGAACAAGGCTTCACTGTGCTTATTTGATTTAACTGTGGTTCAATTATATTGCTATTTAATGTTACTTTTATTTTATCTCCAATCTCATTTTAAGTTAATATTTTTCAATGTCTTGGCTTAGTTTTACTTGATTGTTGCCAAATGAATTTCCCTCAGGGACAATAAAGATGTCCAGACTCTCAGCACTGTCTCATGTTCTATCAGGTCAGGTCAGGTCAGATCTAAGCCCAGTGTCACACACAGTGATTAATGGTTCCTGTCTCCATCAGACCTCGTGAAGAAAACAAGACTCGACTTTCAAAAACATCAACACATGTGGCAGGAAGCTTAACAGATGACATCATGTGATGATGTGTGTGCTACCGTGACTGATGTGAGTGTCAGAGCGTGTTACCTCCTCCACACTGGACGGTGCAGTCCTGCCAGCTGCTGTGGGTCCAGATGTACAGATACTCCGGCTCCCTCTGCTCCTCGCTGCTCCGGTCCTGAGTCATGTTCAGAGACACGGTGTACTCATAGTGGATCCCATAGCTCTGGTCATGAAAGAGAAGCACCTGAGAGCACAGCAGAAGAAGAGAGAAGCAGTGATATCAAAGTGTTCTTCCTCTTAAGTCTGATCATATATAGATATTAAACAGATCAATTTGAGAGCTGTTCATATTTTAATATTATGAGTCAAACGATGTTGAATAAAGGTTTATCTTTATCTTTTATTCTTTATATTTCTCTTATTTTATTTCGAAATGAAACAATCAAGATGTGCTTTAAGTGCAAACTTTCAGCTTTAATTTGAGGGTATTTACATCCAAATAAGCTCAACACCATCTTTGTGGGTTTTTGAAGGAATAGCTAATAGACAGCAGGTGTGAGAGATAGTTGTAGAGAGTGAGAGCATAACTGAGGGCTGATGGCGACAGAGGGATTGTCCTTGTGAGTGATAATAGGTGAGTAATTTAAGTGATAAAAACTGGATGAGATGTGTTAAAGTCCATGACATACAGTCCTTTATGAGGAGTGGGCTCAGTATCCCCTGTGATGTGTTATACACTGAAGTTCACACTGTTTGTCATAAATGGACATCCAGACATGAGATTCATTAGCTTCCATTACAGCCCAGACCAGTGCTCTAAGACTATGCCCAATGGTGTAATCAAGTGTTCAGCGATGTCTCCAGCTCTGCATGGGGGGACTGTGTGTGGTCCTTTGTGTGCATGAGGTGTAGATATATAGTATAAGATCAGAAAAAGGATTTTCCTCTTAATGAGATTTCTGTCTTTACGATGTACTTCAATATACTTAGCAATGTGTGAACTTCCCCACTGTGGGCCGAATAAAGGAAAATCTTATCTTATCAAAGCAACAAATAACTGCTCTAAACTAATAGAACAACAGTCTAAAAGAAGACTCTCTAACATCATCCAAACATTCTGGATATGAAATATCAGAAAAATGGGTTAGGGTGGGAAAAAAGTGCCGATCATTTTCCCTCAGCACAAGGTAAAATCTTCAGCTTCCCAAAACTCATATATATTCAATTTACAAAAAACAATAATGAGCCTGCTTCGGAGTCCGATCCCAGCGTGAGTCTGATCCAGTTCTTATATTTAGCTAAAGACTGACTGAACGTGTGTCTGACACTGGAACAATATGTTCTTCTTAATCCGGCACACCTCATTCACAAGTTAATACTGCAGCTCCTGGTTCAAAACTACAGAGTTGATAAGTTTACATTGTTGATATGACATTAATTAAAGCTGAACTAGGAGAACGCCTGTCCTGAAATTGGCATGAAGGGAAAAGTTAGACAGAAGTATCATTCTGTTGGACTTGAAACACAGAGTTACAGAGTGAGACAGTGCATTTTTCATTTTCACTAAAAATTAGATGCTGACAATGGATGAAATTACTCTGTATAATGTAAAAGGTGTTGCCCGTAGTAACAAGCATCAGCTCTGCAGTTCTCGACAGTGCACAGGGTTTTACACTCTTTAAGCTCATTGTTTTGATTTTCATCATTTAATGTTAGCAAATTCTGTATTAAGGAAGAAAATTCCTGTTTTATAATATCAGTGAATGCACAATCACACAATGATATGTTTGCTGTATATTCACTTATTCATCCAGGCTTGAACAAACATGTTGGTCACAGTAAGGTTGTTGTTCAGGTTAATTCTGTGGTTGTATGAGGGGGGGCTGGAGCCGATTCCAGCCGACTTGGGTGAAGGCATCCTTTTAAAATGTTATGTGTTTATGGAGGAAACTGAATACTGGCTGATACAACACTCTGCTTCAAAACCATAATATACTGATCTACAGTATCAATCTCAAAGATCCTGTTACAAAAGGTACAATTTATTGTTATTTATCCACTTTTACAATGTGGAATCAAATCTTGTGTAGGACTTCACATTGTAAACAAATCACTGATTTATGATACATTAATCAAATAAAAGTGTTCATCACACACATGGTAGGCAAACTAACCAGTGCATATCTGATTTACACTTAAATGTCAATCAAACTGATAATTCTCACCCACACTAACAAACATCATGCAGCACCAGCAGCAGGATGCTTCAGCTGTATCCAGGGTCTACTGTGATGTAACAACAGAACAGAGCAGAGTGACTGATGTGTTTACCATCAGGTGTAGGGGGGTCTTAGTGGGTCCCTTGGCAGACATCTTCTCCCACAGTCCCCTTCTAACGTAGCGCACTGTGGTTCCAGCCAGCTCAAACTCTCCGGGCAGCTCGATCTTCCAGTCGCTGTTGATGGACCTCTCACCGGAGTCCTTCAGGGCTGTGAGGAAGACAGGGGGGGGGGTTATGTGTGACCCACTCCTACTAAACCACCTGGATGGTTGAAGCCTGGTTAATGAATAGTATGTCTGTTCATTAGATACAGATTTGTAATGAGGGCGTGGTTAAGTAGGGAGAGTGGTTTGCTTCTTCAGCTGCTCCCTCCCTCGACCACAGTGAGTGCAGCTCTGGCCGGTTTGTTTGCTCTCTGAAGTCCAGCCAACGGACGACCTCACCTCACACCCACAGAAACACACTGGACTCCCTCACATTAAGATTTATAGACCAGACCTGTCCTTTGATATCACCAGTAGGAATGTGAGTTTAATCCAGGACAACATGTTTGTTGTGTGTGTGATTCATGAAACAATGGGCAGAAGTACACAATGTTAGCCTGGACTTCATGAATTGTGTGAAGACATTGTTGTTATACTGCAGCACATTGGCAGCAGCCTCCACTGTCTCATGAATCACAGTATGTGTTAGCAGCGACTGTTCTCAAGGACCTTCAGGACATCCTGTGAAACACATGCATCATTACCCAGAAAGCTATGCGAGGGTTTGTCCTCCACAACTTTGATCCTCCTGGCTCCTGCAGGGATAACCACAGCCTCGATGTAGCCTGACAGACAGACAGAAACAGCAGGTGAAGACGACATGAGGACTGGGTCAGAAGATGAACTGAGCGTCTGTCTGTCTGACTTTTGCAAACAGGTTCTACACAAGTAGACAGAGAGAGAGAGAGAGGGGGATGGGCTGGTGACCTCGGTGTCTACATCAGAGATGTTCTCCACAGCTGAATTCACCCACTCATATGTATTTCTATTCTTTGAATGCATTAGCACTTTTGACTTTTTATTGCTGGTTATGTTCATTTTAAAAATAGTGCCAACCCTTTTCAAAACAAGGTGTATTAAAGTTAGTGGTGACATCATCTCTTATTGTGACATCTCTGTTGCACACGCAGCCACCAGCCCTTCTCCAAACACCACATACCCCTATTATACTTGTTGGGAATCATTTCAATACAAAGCAGCTCAGTTTGATGCCATCAGTTATTCTGGCTGAATCTGAAGTGTACTGAGCCTGTTCCATTTAGCCTGTACAGGAAGTATAACACTGGAGGGTCTCACAGAGAGAGAGCACATGAAGGACCTGAACAATAAAGGAACATTAGTTTGGTTTTACTTTGGGTCATTTTGGCCATCGTTCTCATCGCTAATGGCAACCTTTTAGTCACCATCTTTACAGCTGAGATCTGGGAACAGGAGCCTCTATTAGACACAGCTCACACACAGAAATCAAACACACCTGATCATATATCATTTATATCATAATCAAGGGTGCGCATAACTGCTATGTAGGTAGGATGCACAATAAAAATCAGAAATGCATGACGTCACTTGTTTCAAAACGTGCTAACTTCACCTTCCTTGGACTGATTGAACTGGGTGCTGACTAAACTGTACAAGCCATGACAACTGTGTGCTTCCATGATACAGGCCTGAATTACTGGATAATAGAGAAGATAATAGAGAACGTTAACGCAGAGTGTTTTCAGTGTTTTCTGGACAATACACTTGACATTGGCAACATTTTGACCTCATCAAACAGGTTGATGGTCGACTTGATCACTGAAGAACGTAAACTTGAGGAGATGAGAGAAAAAGCTAGCAGAAAAACAGATGCATGTTGTGTATATGATGACTTGGTCCACACAGTAAATACAAGCAACCCAGGCTGGAATGAAAAGATGGCCAAAACTACAAATATTCCAATTAGAAATAAAAAATATATATTCTTTGTTATAGTCCTGTGACAGACTGCCGACGTGTCCAGGGTGACCCCTGCCTTCGCCCGGGTCGGCTGGGATAGGCTCCAGCCCCCCCGCCAACCCTGCAGAGGATTAAGCGGTGCATAGCTAATGGATGGATGTTCTCTGTTAAATAGTTCAGATTGAGAAAGTCTGAGCAGAACGGTGTTTCAGATTGGTTGCCTGGTCACATGATTATCAACTTTGACATTCATATATTGGTTTCTGCCTTCGACGTCTTTAACAAGACAAATGTGAGCTGCTTTGTTCCTATACCTCGAACCAAATGCCCAACATGATGATGTCATAGTCAGCACAGTGTTTCACAGGTACAGACACCAACATGACTTCACACTTACCAACACATCCTGTGAGCGTTAGAGTCCTTCAAACAAACAGCACACTGTTACACACCATGTGGACACACAACGAGGCTGCTGACTGACCGCCAGCCAGTCGACTGACGTCACACACACACACACTGACAAGACAACAGCAAAAATTTTGTCAAATGAACTCAAAGGATGAAATGCAAATGACTCATCGAGGGTGAATGTATGGATGTGAATACTGTCGTCCTCCACCATGACATGGGCCAACTATCATCTGCTCTGGTTTCTATCCTGTCTCCATCACATGACCAGCCCGAGTTCAGGTCATGTTTCAGTCTTCAGTCAATCCATTTAGCTTCTTTTTGTCGTCAGTTATACTAAATAATCATTGGGTCCGAGGCAAAACTACGGTGGACCCCAAGGACAAAACACACACAGAATCAAAAGCAAAAATATATCAGGAGATGCACTCCAAATGTGAAAATGCTACAGAATGTAAAACACCTCCTAAAGATGAAATCATTTCTACACGTGTACAACGTGTGTTGTTGATATTTGATACTTTGATACTACGTGTTCAAACAGTGCCTGGCAACAGTTAAATACCTGCATATGTTAGGGACATATGTATGGAGTTAATTCACTTCTACATATCAGGCTATGACATCATTGGATCATTTCCTATTTGTAGCCGAGGGTGGGGCAACAAATACTATTAATATAGGCTAATTAACAGATGAGAGCTGAGTTGGAAAGAGGACTCTGATGGGTGTGAAAGCAGGTCATTGTTTGATGACAGTTTAGCCAGAAGATATTTAATACTTGCTGAGATCCTAGTGCTCAAACGTTGCTTAATGCACCTGCCCACCATCGAAGCACTCAGTGCTAATGTGAGTCCACTGCCTGTTTGCTCTCAGGCATTTCCATAAAACCCTTTCATGGTGAGGAGAAAGAGTCTCTTCCTGTGCAGATATGTGGCATTTGCATTTCAAGAGGTTGTGTTCATGACACAAAATTTTGTGAGCCCGGACTGAAACTGATCCTGTGCAGATCTTTTCTGTGGATATGGACACGTTGTATCCACGCTGAACAAACACACCGCTTCCTCCTCAAAGTCAACCAGCCGTCTCCATCCACCCTCCACCACCCTGCCCATCCGGCTGGAGACACAGACTGCCGTGGGCTCACCTGGGTTTACAAGCAGCACGTTTGACGCTTTAAGAAGCAAATGCAAATATTAAAGTCAAACATTTTGAACAATACTGGATTCGTCAGACTTCTGACTTTTCTCATGTTTTATTGCAGATTCCTGTTTTCTCCCCCTCCCCTGTGACTCCTCCACTTGGCAGGAGCAGCAGGGTGGGGGGAGCAACGTGGCAGACCTCACAGCTGGGTTCTGGGCTGCCACAGTCAAACAGGGGGTCCTGTAACTGGAACCAAGCTTTTACTGAACAGATTGAGACTACGCCCCCCAGAGGAGCCCACAGGTCACTGCTGATCTAATCTACCTATGGTGAAACACTCCAGGCAGTGCAGTGCAAACACACACACACACACACACACAGTCACACACACACAGTGCATGCATCTTACATGAGAAACACTTGGGGACAGCTCTGGGTTTAGCCAGCACACAGGTAGAAACCCTCTTACACTGGCTAGAGGTGACTGGAGGACGAGACAAGGAAGTGGAAGGGAGGTCACATGTCCTGTGGACCACACTAACACATACAAGCTCCTGTTCTTCTTATCATCCCTGTTTCTGAGCCAGTTTATGGTGTGAAGGCTGATTATTGATCCCAAAGATTCTGTCACATGGACATTTACCACAAACATCCATGATCACAAAACATGATCAAGAGTCAGTGCAAAGAGGGAGATGAGGAGGCTTTAATTCAATAAATAGATACATCAATAAAATAATTACTATATTAGGTCTTATGCAGACAGTGGACAGTATTTAGTGTATCATGTCCCTTTTTGAAAGTGCAGTTCAGTGAACAGTACTTCACACAGAACTACAGTTAAAACAGATGGGTGAGGTGTGTGACAAAGCTCACTCCCAAATTCCACTCAGGAAGTCTTTGTGGAGTCCCAGGCATAAACTGGACACAATTCATGTTTCCCATTCCAACATTACATACGTTGATTGAAATCTATAGGCAGGAATAAGGTATCACCACCTGCTGGTACAAACTGTAAACCAGCTGTGAAAATGGCACTGACAGACAGGAAGTGACGTGTACTCAGTTTGTGGTTTGACATAACCAGAGGAGGAATCTGGTAGGAAGCATGAGCACATCATCAGTGATACCAGAGGAGATCATGAGTTCTGTGTGAGAGAAATGCCATCTATCAGGTGAGTCCATGCAATGACAGCCTCTCCAGTAACGCTCCTTATTTCCAAACATTTTCAACCTAGAACATGGCATGATGTTTTCCAGGATAAAAGAAAACCCTGATTAGAAATAAAACCTGCTGTCTGAATTGAAGACAATGCACTGGATCATCAAATAGATATTTCAGCTGGTCCACAGCTCTTTGTTTCTCATAAAGCAGCATTATGTCTGTTGCAGTTTGGACTATTATTCACTTAAGAAATGAAAACACATTGGTCCTAAAAGTGTTTTCACAGACACAAACACAGACCCACATTATACACATCTGATAATTTGTGTTCCCACTGAAGGACTGATGCTATGGTGAAATGACACAGACACATACTGCTGCACCTGCTGCTGTTGCTGTCAGTGTAGACAAGGCCAGCCCACTCCACAACTACATCATACTACGTGTGTAACAGTGACATGGATCAGAGTGCAGTCAGTTCAATCATGTCATTCTACAGTTTGCATTTAAAGTCTCTAGTCTTTGTGTAGCCATGAAACATTTGTGTGTTTGGAACTGTGTGTGGTCGTATTTCTAATGAAACAGCTTCTCATTGTGCTGGCACCTGTCAATCAACCACACCTGGATGATTCCTGAGCACATTTTCAGAACCAATGCAACAGACTGAGAACGTAACAACGACTGCTGTGGTTCTTCTTTCTCTTCAATACGCTCAGGCCTCAGAGAGAAACAGCCGTCATGTGACATCTGCATTACATCAGCATGGCCAATATGATGGTTCTAGGCAAAAACTGACAAATTCATCTCAGCATCTTTAAATTTGAGCATTTCAGTTCACGCCCAGTCAGCTCTACAACAGAGAAAGGGCTGTGGTTCTGACAAACCAAACGACAGTCGGACTGATCACTGCTCCAATGAACAGAAGGAATCAAACAAACTGGATCACATCAGTGAATGGAATTTATATCTGATTCTCTTTGGTGTTTTTATAGTAAGACAATATCAGCTGCATTCATCAGCACACACACGTGGTGCATACTAAAACACACACACACACTCACACACTCACCCATTCCTTTGGTGTGGTTGAAGTCTCCTCTCACTATCTTACAGGAGCGACCATCTCCATTGCAAACACCACAGCGGTCCTCTTTCGCTGAAGAGCCGATGATGCCGTCACAGCCAATTTTCTGAGACAAATGAAAGCAGCAAATATAAAATATAAAACAGACGGATAATCAGCTGCACACTGCTCTGTGTGTGTGTGTGTATGTGTGTGTAATTTGTTGAGAGAAGACAGAATGTTACATGCAGTGTAAAAGCTCAGCTCATCTGTGTTTCTTATGTAGTTCAGTCACCCATCAGAAGGTGGTGTTACAACTTAAGAAAATAGATGCACCAACCTTCTCCTTGTCTGTTTACTTGCTGACCCCCTTCAGGATTTGTAAAAATAAATAAATAAAAAAAATGGAAGAACTGACTTGTTGATGGTGTTCAAGAAGTCAGGTTAGGACAGTAATTGCACTCCAGTAGTCTCTTCATCAGTAATGAGACAGAGAGAAATTGAAGCTTACACAGCTGGATTTCAGTCAACATTCACCAACATGTGAAGCCTGTATCTGCTCACTGATCTGTGTTGTTCAGTTGAACGGTGACTAAAGGTGCTGAGTTGGGTGAGGTTGAGGACAGATGGTCAAGAAATCCAACCATGTTCTCCAGGTTAGAATTGACTTTTTCTAATCATGCTTAACTTAGCCCATCTTTCCCAGATCTAACTCAGGAGCTGTGAAAATGTTCATCAGGCCATCGTGACATTGTAGGAAAACAAATGACTAAAACAATGAATTGATTATCAAAATAGTTAATTAATTGACTTTCGATTGATTCGTTTCATAATAGTCGCAGCTCTAGTGTGTGTGTATGTGTGAGTCTGAATCAGCAACATATCCATGGCAGACAGAAAGTCATGCAGCTGACAAAACATACAAACTGCTCCTGATATCCTTTCCAGGATGAACCTTTCAATCATGATCCCCTCACCTGTTACCACTGAACCTGTTTACCTGTGGACTGATCCAAACAGGTGGTTTTGGATCAGTCCACAACTTTCACATGTCTGTTGTTGCTCCTGTCCTGACTTGTTGTTCGTTGATGAGCTCAAACACTAGATATTCTGTCTCTGTATCATGTTGTCATTTGAGTTTTATACAGTGTCCCAGCGTTCCTGGAATCAGGGTCATAGATCTGGAAGGCATAGTTGAAGCCAGACAGGCGCACACACACACAGAGAAAGCAGTGCATGGTGCAGTTTGCTGAATCAGAGTTCCATATGGCTGTCTGCAGCTCCGTCAGACTGCAGGGTCCTCCTCCAGCCACATGCAGTCTATTTTCATAGCTTCACTGAATATATTCCTCTCCCCTTTTCCTGTCTGCTTCCTCTCTCTCTTCTCTCTCCCTCTCCTTGCCAGTGTTTTCATAGCATGCCTGAGTCTCACATGCCAGGCTTAGAAAAACATGCATGCCTCCTCCTCCTCCTCCTCCTCCTCCTCCCTCTGTAACCTCAGGATCTGCCTGCTTCTCTTTGTCTCCATCCTCCAGCTCCTCTCAGGACAAACACAGAACTCTGGTGCAGTCTGGAATGTTTTGGCAGAGCCCAGCAGATGCATGATGTGGATGCTTGAAGCTGACAGAGGCAGAGGAGCAGACCCGAGGAAGCCCAGTGTGATGAGTCTACTGGTCAGCTCATGACCCAGGTCCTATGTTAAAGCATCAGGCCAGCTCAGGTTGAGACATGATTGCAGGTAATGGATGAGTTCTGTTGTGAGAGCTGTGCAGAGCTCAGGAGAGGAGATGAAAAATGCTTTTTGCAAACACAGTCAAATGTTGTGCAATAACATTTCCACACCACATATAGGCTGAAACGTTGTGTGCTAGCATGTGGCTGATGTTCATGTTCTTCATATAGACAGATAACATCACAGTGCAGACATATGCAATGCGTGCTGCAGCTACACTTACTTGAACTTATCTTGCACAGTTAAGGATACATGAGTCACTGCTGATGTGTAAGAAGTAAGTATTTTGTGAGCACATGTGCGTCATGATAATTGCATCCATATTTGACTTTCTGGACCTCTCTCTCTCTCTCTCTCTCTCTCTCTCTCTCTCTGCCAGAAGGAGGGGGAATTCCTCCCAAATGTACTGGCATCCAACATTTGCAAATAAACACAAAAGACTGACTGTAGTCGGGACACCAGATCCAAATAAACTCCTAAACCCCCCCCAGGGGAGCGGGCTGTGGATCCACTCCACCACTGCTACGTGCTAATGAATGAGGTTCTCTATTGATCCCTGTGGGCTCATTCTCCTGCACAGCTCCACACAGGGAAACAGCTTTATTTGTTTATTTCATAGCTGATTTTGATTTTCACTGATGACAGCAGGGCCAGAACCCCCCCACCCCTTCACACTCCCTTGGCTGCTGAAAAGAGCAGTTTTTATTTATGGAGCGGTCTCTAACTACCAGGTCATCCTGCAGCCATGACACTGGAACCTGGGCTACATCATGATGGCTGCTGATATTATGATCCTCTAACACTGTTTCTAGTTTCCATTGTTCCATTGTTCACGAGTCAGAGAGGAGTCCCTCTGCTGAGGAGGAGGCTGGGCAGCAGCTGAGAGTGTCCTTCAAAGGAACATTGGTAAATGGAGTGCACTTATCATTTCTGCACTTTTCTCCCTCAGTGTGAAGTGATGCACAACTGGCCTCTCATTCAGACACAGACTCACATGCCAATGGCGACAGAGAGAGCACTGTGCCAACTGAGAGCAACTGAGAGGGTTCAGTGTTTCACCCAAAAGACATTTGGACATGTGGACATGTGGACAGGAGGAGCCAGGGATCGAACAGCCAACATAGAGATTTGTGGATGAACCACTCTACGTCCTGAACCAGAGCCTTCTTAGCTGCGATGGTGCCACTCAAAGTCTGGCCAGAACTTCATCCCTCTGGAGCAGAGGAGCAGCCCGGCCAGCAGGCCAGAGGAAGCATGCACGTGTGTGAGTAGGTGTGTTTACCTGACACCTCCCGTTAACACACAGGTCGGCCTCATATGGTCCACAGGGCGTTCCATCCATCACTCTGTCAGCCATCAGGACGGGGACGTCTCGACCCACCGGGCTGCAGAACAACACACACGGCTTCTCTGCTCATGCACACACACACACACGCACACGCACACACACACACACACACACGCACGCACACACACACAAAATCAGTTAAAGTGTTGTTACTTTAAAGATATTTTAGTTAAATAAAGTCAATGTTACTGTGCTACATTTTTTAAAATGGAGGTGGATAACCTAAAAATGTTAAATGATCATATTTGATCCTAGTGTAAATGAAAGAAGACTAGATTTAAGCTACATTATGAAATAAACTGTGTTTAATCAATGTAAACACAAGAGAAACATCAACAAGAAGCTTTTATGTTCAACCCTACAATAAGTTCTATGTCTCTGTGCACACAACTCATTATAAATTACACAACTGCCTTCTTCACAAATGACATATAGGAGAACAGATGCCAGTGGGTGAAAGAAGCATTATAAGGCCACATAGATGACATTTCCAGACACTTAAACATCAAGCATAGAATAAAACAACACTGAGTCAGACAACAGAGAGATGCATCAACTCCACAGCCCGCAAAGTGCAGTTTTTACACACCATAGTGCACACACACATAGGTCGCTATGTTGCTAGGCAACAGTAGTTGTTGATGTCATCAGAGTGAGTTACAACAATAAGTCAACAGAAGTCATAGAAGTCAACAGCCTGAGCAGCATTTTGTGAGCTTTGTGTACTGTGAAATCCTCCACATCTACAACAGGTTCAACTTTCAGCTCATTCATCTCTGGAATGTTGGCTGTAAATCTAATGATCTCAATATGAAAATCTAATAATGAAAAGTGAATCCATAACTTATACAATGCATGATGGATTGTCGGGTACTGACGTCCTGCAAATTAATAGTTGAAGTTGGAGAAGCCTTAGGCTGGGCTTGAAAGCTCATTATCACATATCCAGCCTTGAAATGCAGACATGAAAGAAACCAGTATCAGGACTCAGCTCATACATGTCTCCTACAAGGCTCCTGAAGGTGTGTCCATCCTCAATTCAAAGTGTTCCAAAGTTTCAGAAGCCTCACATTTACCTACAAAAATCAACAAAAAGTGAGTTGCATAAGCTCTTTCAAACGCTAATGAATTCCCTCCAGGCGGTCTGAAATACAGCAAAACCAAGCAGACACTTCAAAGTGTTTCAACTTGAACATCACATTTGTGCTTATCCTGAGGCTGTCCAACTCCACTTCATGAACATACAGAGGAAAAGGCAGAAGGGATGGAGGAAAACAAGAGAAGGGCTTGGTGTAGCAGACAAAGTCAGACAAAGCTGTCCCATCGACACACAGTCCACGGCTGGTTAACAACACCTCACATCTGGACTGGGTCTGCACACGGGCTGTTCAGAGGGGAAATAAGCAGGGACTACAAAAACACTCCAGCTGTTCAATACTTGCAAACATGAGGATGCAGAAGTTTGTATTATCCTCAGTCTGAACATGCTCAAAGAAACGGAGTCACGTCTAAGAATTTACAAGAACGTGCAGGATCAGGCTGCATTTCAACTTCTCTCTGCTGTCTCTGTAGATACAGTCAAAACTATGCACAGTGAAGTTCTATATATGAAATTACATGTAAACTGATTGGATGTGAACAATGCAGGTCTACAATCACTGTGTGACTGTCTACAATATGTCAAATGTTCTCACTGAATGTCACAGTATTTATTTGCTTTAAGAGAAATGTTCTCTGTTTGGCTGTACTCACATTGGTCATTTGTCATGTTTTGCTTGTTTTAGTCTGTGCTATTGCTAATATTTGGCTAAATGTTTCATCTCAAGCTGAAAGGGTACAGACTAGATATTATTGGATATTCCATTAATTCCCGTTCATATACTTGCTTACAATTTCCATTTTGCTCTCTCAACCACACTGTTTCCGAACACAAATCCACAAGCCTGCCTTACAGAAAATATCGGCCATATCTGTGCTGTGAAATATTATTATTGGCTTAGGTCAGGGGTGCTCAGTACGTCGATCGCGATCTACCAGTCGATCGCGAAGGTAATACTGGTAGATCGCATGACATTAAAAAAATAGACGTCCTGTCACTTGATTGATATACAGTAGTGATGTGTCGGTCGCGAACGAACCGGTACAAAGAGCCGGCTCTTTGAAGTGAACGGCTCGAGCCGATACATGTCATTGAGTGAGCCGTTCTTCCCGCCTCGCTCAAGCGCTGGCAACAATGAGTGGTTATACGTAGTGATTGAGTAGTCTCTGCACCAATGGGCGGTCGCTGAGAACCATGACGCAATCAAACTGGGACTCCACACACACACACACCACACACACGCGCGCAATTCAGTTTGCTGAATGCGAAGTGAGCAACTAGCATGCGATCGGTGGACAGACAGCTCGCAGGAGGAAAACTAACGGTGAGAAAGATTTAAAATGAAAAGAAGCAGTATTTGGTCACACTTCAGTCATGTTGATCATGCGAAACCAGAATGCTTATTTCAACACACAGTAGGCTATTGTTATTATTACCATGAGGACACATTTGTTAAGACTGTGTGTTTGAATAAAAAGACAAACTAAATGAGAAAAAACCATTGATAAACCCTGGTGCTTTGCAAAACATAAATAATGTGTAGGTTGTTAATTAGTTCTTTGGATGGCGTTAGATTGGCCGATCAATTGATTGCAATTACTTTAAATCAATACTACACAATTAATTGTGTGCCCTGCTAATTTTCCTCCATGGGGCCATGGTAGGATCACGTCGTTGCCAATGCAATGTCACAAGCCAAAATAGTGCAAATTACACTGGGTGGGAACTTATAGGCCTAGTTTAAAAAAGAGCCGTTTCAGAGCCAAAAGAGCCGGCTCAGTAAGGTGAGCCGAGCCAAATGTACCGGATCACCAAGAAGAGCCGAAATTCCCATCACTAATATACAGGGCAGCCAGTCAGATGACAACTGACGACTAACTGACTTTTAGGTCACCGCGCATGCGCAAACTACGGCGCGAAGTGCAGCAAAACTAACAAGCTAGTCAGCGAGTTACCTCCAATTTTAAGCCCTCGCTTTAAAAAAAAAAAAAAATTAAAGAAAGCTTATGGTCATCAAAAATGAGTGGGGGAGCTGGACCAAGTCAGAAGACAAAAACGTATCGCTTTCATACAGAATGGGAGGTGGACTTTTTGTGTGTCTGTAGCTCAGCTGTGCAGCTCCACAAATCCACTCAGGAAACGTCTTGTTTTGAAGAAAAAATACAAAAAAAATCTCCAGTTTTATTTCCACGAAAATAGCTGGCTAACACACTTGTTTCAACTAATTGGTAATAGAAGAGAGGTAAGAAAACCGTTCGCTCTCCAGCTCTCAAGCACTGACTGACGACTGAATGTAAACAAGGAAATCTAGCGGCTCTAAGCGCTCTTAAAGGGGAATTACACCTTTTAACAACATCTACAAAATCACATAAACACATGAATTCTAATAGACTTTTAACCTTTTTAACCATTATATAAAGTTATAAATGAAATTGTGAATTATTAAACTATTCTGTGCTTATATTATTGAATTATGAATTTTCTTAACACATTTTAATATATGAACTATATTTGTAACCATAAACTGTACTTCTCCCTATATATATAGCATTTTTGTGGTGGTAGATCATTTTGACGTGGTCATTTTATAAGTAGCTCGCATATGCTGAAAAAGTGTGAGCACCCCTGGCTTAGGTTATGTATACTGTGGTCAAAAGCAGTGCCCACTTCCAAGCTTCTCACTGGCACCTGAGTGTTTAGTGGTGTGACAGGACAAAGCATGAGAAATGACACAAGTTATCATGGTGCTGCAGCCTGTTGAAGTAAATGAACTCTCTCTCACTCCAGCAGGGAAAGCTTTCATTAATCTTCTTCCTTTTCAATCCGGCACCTACGTTGCTGATGATGTAACTCAGCTGCTGGTAGTTCACTCAGAGATTCAGATCTGTTCTGCTCATAGTGGCAAACCTCCACAGGTGTTTCTTTCCCTTTTAACTGACACATGACAGCATGCACTCCAGCTGGCGTGGACCCCCTGGGGTCTCTGTTCTTCCAGCAGAATGTCAGTGTTCCAAAGAGATTCTGCTGATGCGGCAGAATGTTTGGCTCTCTCAGTCTTCAGGTGCCTCCATGAATGTTGCGTGAGGCTGAGGTCAGCTGCCTGTGGAGGACAGTCTATGACAGGGTGACTCCTCGGTCTCTGGTCTTCAGGTGCTTCCTGCCATGCTTTGAGCTCGTTACCCTGCTGCAGTGTGAATCCTCCTCCACAGAGGTGCAGGCCAGAGGCTGGAACACGCCTCTGCAGAACGGAGCGCTCCTTCTCCTCAGTCAAGGTGGAATCAATTTGGTGCAGGTGTCCAACTTCAGAGCAGGCGAAACACCCCAAGGCCTGAATCTTCCCACGAGCGTGTTTCACTTGGAGCTGGATTCACTTCAGTAACATTCTCTCTCCTGTTTGTCTCCTTACATACACTCTGCTGTGTTACTGCCATAACTCTCAGACTTCAGAACATTCTCCACTCGTCCACTGTGAAATACTGGTTTTTATTAGCCCACCACAAACACTTGGCTTTGCTGGAAACTCTCTATCTGTGATGAAGGTGCTTTTCTGTCTCTGTTGATCTTCTGATGCTGTGCTCACTCTGACTGCCTGCTCATGCCTGGGATCCAAGTGATCCAGTTTCTGCAGTTCCATGTACTGTCCCCTGAGAAACCGTCAGTGGAGCCATTTGATGCTGAGAAAGCCCCTCTTTGCTTAAAATAACATTTAACACAGTCCCTTAGTTTTGATGCTGTGTTTCCTACTATCACAAAGTTACTCAGTGAGCAATGATCTGCTTTAGGAGGGGTAATATTCAGAACAGGTGAGCTCTGGCTGCAATGTGAACGACTTCAACAAGCCTCTGATCAGAAGGTCAAATCCATCTGAGTGTCACCTGAACGCATACTAGGAAATCTGACCTTTTGGACAAAGCAGTAAAGTTGTTCAGTTCTACAAATTTGCATGACCTAGAAATTTTGCATTGTCTAATAATTTTCTACATTTTTCATGTCATAACTTCCCCAAACGTTCAATCCTCAAAGACACACACACACTATATTAGGTACACCTGTACAATCTAATACAATAGCAAATGTGTTTCATTTTATGAATGAATTTAACTTTTGGTTTGTAAGAGGATAAATGTGTTTTTCTCTCAAAGTTTGCATAGTCCTGACTTAATCTGAAATAACTGTGGTCTGTGTCAGTCGGACATTTGGGGTCCAGGCGCTGATACCAGGGTCCTGACCAATTCTGCTCATCGTTCATTTCACATTTTACATTTAAAACGTAAAGGACTATGTGCCGCCGAAATTTAGGAAAGGACTCCCACTGGACCTCAGAAGCATAAAAACTGGACAACCTTAAAAAAAAAATTGTATTTAAAAAATGTATTGTCGACTATTTTTCCTTCATCATATTACCTATGATGAGATTAACTAGCAGATGATTGAGGGGGGATTGCTACAGTGTGTGTGTGTGTGTGTGTGTGTGTGTGTGTGAGTGTGTGTGTGTGTGTGTGTGTGTGTGTGTGTCTCACCATCACTGATAATAGCAGTCAGCATGTTGCCCTTCTTCTTGTTGCTGTGCCGGTCGTAGGACAGACACTGCAGGTCTCTGAAGCTGGGCGCCCCCTTGGGACAGGGAGGACCTTCACAGGCCTTGTGCTCCACACTGGCCTTCTGACAGTGTCTCCCACCAGGACCCGGCCTGCATGCACGGACACACAAACACACACACAGTATGAACGTTTTAGAATAACAGAATATTTTCAAACATGCTTGTATGAAGATATGATTTATTCAGCTGATTTAAATGTCACATTCGAATCAGTTTGGTGGGAAGGTTTTTCGGAGCCTGGAGCCACTTCTGGAAGATGACACTCATACTGTGCTGGGACATGTGTATTCATGTTGCCAGTATACTATATTAATCGTACATGAATGACTCCAAACAGAGACACAAGACGTCCAAGGCCTCACTGTCTATTTAAAAACAGTCACACATGATTGGAAAACACAGTGTGTGAATGTGTGTGGTGTAGTCACAGCACAGCGTCTGTGTAAATCACACTGTTGAAATTCTCTCCCTCTCTCACACACACACACTAACACACACACACATAATGACACACACACACAGACAGGCAGACAGACAGACAGACAGGCAGACAGACAGGTGACATACGGAGGGTTGTCACATTTCCTCTGTCTGAACTGGACTCCAGTACCACAGGTCCTGCTGCACATGCTCCACTGGCTCCATGGACTCCAGTCACCATCCACATGCTGAGGGATGGGGGTCTTACTGACACACTCGCCTGCCCTGCACCACTGACACACACACACACACAGAGAAAATGACTTCAAATACAGTCCATGCTCGTCTTCTGTCAGAAGCTGAGTCTGTGAGTGAGACAGTCCTACCTTGTCTGCTCCACACTCGGTTCCATCCAGAGGAGGATCCAGCTTTGTCTTACAAGATGCATCTCCTTCTACTAAACACCACAGGCCAGCACACATCAGGTGCTGATATACACACACACACACAGCAGACAGAAACACAGGCGATAACATGAATGATGTCAGTCTAAATGTCTGTGTTAACATGATGAATTCAGCCTCAGAGTAATTTACTGTTGATTTCCATCAGAATCATCAGAGTCAGATCCACCACTCTGCTGCTCTCTGCTCCTTTTGAGAAGTAAAAACTGGTAAAATTCCAATTGGTTCTACTTTGTCACCTTTCAATCGGTAAATAAAACTGGAAAATACCTGTTGAAGCTTCATACTTTTGTGTACTTTTAGTGGGGTAACACTTTTAGAGGTTATTAATATTAAATATCTGTGCATGCATAAACAGCAGAAGATCTGTTTAATAAGGGGAAAATAACAGATCTGTCTGGACTATGAGCTGGTATCAATTAAAAGCCTGGTTTTCTCTGCAGTGAAGACAAATACAGGCTCTGGACACTGTTTGAGAATGCATGGCAGGTCAGGTTTACGTGACTTCAGCCCACAGGTACCATGCATACGGGGGGGGGGCTGGGGGGGCTGGGGGAGCAGCCCAACGGTCAGGGCAGTTTGTTTTACTCTGAATACTAGTTTGAACTTTCCAAATCAAATGACAGGCTTGAAGCTCAGAATGATTGTGTTTCCTCTGCTAAGGTTGTGCATTAAATCACTACCAGGTGGATTCAGAGAGCAGCAAACTACTTAATATCAGGCTTCACACGGAGCTCCTACCACTGGAATCTCAAGCATTTTTACAACAGAAAACTGAGGAAAACAAAACATGCAGAGATGAATACTTCACTCTTCATGCATCTACGTGTAACTGTACACACACTGTACACATCTTAAGGTACAATGACCTGATGAGATACAATATTACTTTATTAGTCTCACAACGGGGAAATTTACAATCATCATGATGACATCAGGATGACATCATACATGACTCCAGTGTCTCTCTCAGGGGGCAGCTTGTCTTCAGTTTGGACCAGCAGAGATCTTAAGGTGTTAAATGGCTTGTGATAAGATGTGACTGATTGTGAGTGGAAAACTCTGGTTCGATCTTCTGACAGGTCATGTGAGACAGAACATCAAACTGGGAGACTTTTGCTGGCCCCTGTTGATTTAGCACTGTGTGTCCTGCTCTGAGGTCACTAATCAGTTCATCATTCATCAGTGACACTCATCACTGATCAGGACTTGAAGATGGAGAATGTTCAGCTTCAGCAGGAGTTTTGTCTGTTCTGCCGTGTGTGTGCATATTTGTACTTGTATTTGTATTTGTATTGTGTAAGTACTCCCCCAGTGAATCCAGAGAGAGCAGATGAAAATGGACTGTGATCTTCCTTCTGCTCTTGCTTTGATGGAAGCCTCTCCTGACATGAGAGGAAGTTGTTTGTCGGCTGTTTGTTCCACAGCCAACAGGAAGTGCACAGACAAGCCACTTCCTGCTTTGAACTGTCAATGTGCTCGATCAAAGCTCATATGACCCACTCCAACTCAGCTTGGATGTAATGGAATCAAAGTGATCTGACAGCCTGTCTCAAGCTGTTGACGTCTCAGAGTCTGGCTCCTGTCTGCCCTTAACATGCGACAGAGCTGAGGAGCATCTGAGGTGCTCATTGTTCACATGCTGATGTTCACCTTCGGGTGAATGAAGCCAGTCCGGGGACTCAAACCGGTGACCCACCGGTTACAAATTCACAAGACTAGAATTAGATCTATTAGCCTATTAATGCATGATCTCAAACCAAACTGTTTCCAGTTTCCAAACTGTTTGTTTTTCTGAACATTTCCTGTTCTGCTGTTGTGGTCATATTGTCACAGATCCTGTTCCTTAAATGATCCAAACAGCGTCCCTCTGGAGTGTGAGAGCATCTACTACTCAGCTTGCAGTGATGCAGGTCTGTCAACAGAAAAACAACATTATATCTCCATGAAGAACGGAGAATACAGAAGTCAGATACTGGATTTCCTTACTGATGGCTAAATGTCTCTCCAGGGGTGTCTTTGTGTATCTCCTGAAGGCAGTAAAGTCATCATAATATGTATAGGTTGTTTGTCTAGTCACTGAAGCTGCTGTGTTATAGTCAGTCAGCAGGAACAGAGCTTCCATGGCTTTGAACCATTAGCAATTTTTCCAGTTTTATACTTCTTGATTGTTCAGTCACCTGATGACTCTGTGTGATTTGTGAATGAGCATTTATTCATTAATATTATCATTACTATCTGTACCTGTATTAGAGTCTAAGCTTTGCTGTAGTGTATATATATGTGGTGTGTTAGAATCATATTTAAGTTGTGTATCTAAAAGATGCATCTAAAGTTGTTAACTATGTTGCTAAAATGACATGTTGTCCTGATTTATACTTGATTTTATTCGATAACCTGTCAGAATGGGCTGCTGGGCCTCTCTGCTGAGTCTCACAGTGAACGGGCCTGTGAGAGAGCAGCTGGCCTCCGTCAGCCTCCTGTGGCTTCAATGGGCTACAACTGCCACTGATCAAGATCAAGATCAAGATACAGTATACTTTATTTGTCCCTGTGGGGAAATTTGTTTTGGAGTGCTGATTGCTTGTTGTTATCTTTATTGTAAAAACTGATGAACTGATTGAGTAGAACCATCCAAAAGCACTCTCAGGATCAGTTTTCCTCTGAGGTCACTGAAAATGATTTTAAACTCATTAGCTTAATTTACAACATACCCTCAAAGGAACGGTCCGACTTTATGAGGAATTATTGTTTAGTCTTTGGGTCTGTTCACATCAGCAATTACATAATGCACATTGTACAACAAAATCAATTTGTGTCAACTTAATTGCTGCAATTATTGGATTCTATGACAAAGATGAAGTCGATCCACAGAGCGTGGGCTTACTGCTGAGGGCTGGTGAACTTCTGACCCATGACTACATGCTTTTGGCTAATTACTAATTGCCCTGACAGGACTGGCCTTTACAGAGACCAGAGTGTCCAAAATGAATGTAGTGTTAACATTGTTGTTGTCGTTGTCTTGTATGCAACTGAGAGTGCAACTAGACCTCTCACAAACCAGTATCTCTGTGGAGTCTCACTGCCTCTTTAAACATCAGAGATCAGTGGTAAAGAGGCTTCTATACAGAGTACAACATCTGCAGCAGGGCCGGGGCTCCTAAGGACCAATGGGTAGAAGGACTGCTTATTGAAAATCCAGATTAGAACAGACCACCAAGGAGGACCGGCGGCAGCACCCCAGTGGAACTCTCTTACACTGAACTGTCTAACATCTAACCAGAGTCTTCAAGTCACCTTTCAACACCTTAAGATCTGTGTGCTGGAACAAAACACAGACAGGACTGAGAGAGAGAGAGAGACTGGAGTGGTGTATGACATCATCATGACATCACAAGTGACAGCTGTGGGGGAAACTACATCAATGAAACAGACCCTGGAACAGAGACTACACAGACAACGTGAGGTGTGTGAACACGGGACCAAACCACTCCCAGCAGCCCCTGAGGAGAGGTCAGAGGTCACTGACCAGGAGTCATGTGGTTATGAACTTTGATTAGATTGGTAGGAATCTTTCAGTGTTTCCATCGAATGGAGACATATTTTAGGACAATAATATTCTGTGTCCTTGTCCTTTTTCTATTCTACCGATCAATGGATCTCCTTGTGTTCGGCTAAGTCAGATATACAACAAACAAAGTGACGTGTGCCATTTCAAATACCAGCCTGTTGTACCTCCATGTCATTGCAGAATGTGGCATTGGTTCCAAACAGGATCTGGCACTGTTCATCCACACTGTAGTGCATGCCTGGCAGCTTGGGAGGGAGTCGGACCTGGTAACGGCTCCTGGGGTCTGTGTGCAGGAGGCAGGCGCTGGCTTTGGACCTGAGTCAAAGGCACAGTATAGAGAAGGATTTACACTGTGTACTTACTGCTCAACTGTTTTATTTGCAAGACTTTTCATTGTCAAATCTCGATCCCAATGAGAGCTGGCATTTACAACATCTGCTACAGCATCTGTCCGTTTCTCTTTTTGAACGCAGATGTAGATGAGCACAGACAGTTACACCAAAGAATATACAGTATGAGCCGAATTAAGACTCTGTATGTGTGGTGTCTATGTGCTGATGGGGCTTGTTCTCCAGCAGAGTGCATGTATCTCATTCTGTACTAACACAATGTGCAGATTAAGATACAGTGCAACATGAAACAGGCGAACGTTACCATTAGGCCAGGTGGGGAAGTGCCTGGGACCACAACACATACACACATCTACACACACGTCTATGGAACTGTGTTCTTATTTACATCATTTACAATAACTAAGAAGAACCTTCCTTTATCATGGTCAATGAGCTGCATACAACAGACCATCATGGGCCACTGACACTGTGCATGGAAACACACTGACTGTCCTGTGTTCATGTGTTGGGGTGACACATCATTCTACACAGCATCCATCAGGGTCAGGGTCAGGGTATCCATCCATCAGGGTCAGGGTCAGGGTCAGGGTATCCATCCATCAGGGTCAGGGTCAGGGTATCCATCCATCAGGGTTAGGGTCAGGGTTGGGGTATCCATCACGTATATGTAGCAAGCTTCATAAACCAGGCGATGCATTGCTGACCATTATGTATCCACCCCCACCCCCACCCCCACCCCCCACGCCTGAAACAGTGACCCACTTCTCAAGTTGTGATTTCCGACAAGAAAAGTTTGGCTTATTGTTTTTAATGTGGGAGAAACATTTTACTAACCACAGCTAAAACGACCCATGGCTGTGAATGTGTGTTAGTGTACATCTATGAGCTTGCCCTGTCCGTTCGTTACTGTACAGCAGTGTGACCTGAACACAGTGTGGTCAGAGCACCTGTAACCATGATGACAAAGAAGAAGTGAATAAACAGAGGACAGATCTGAAAGTGTGCAGGGAATGATTCATGAAGGCAAAACAGATCTCTATCCTAAATCCTGATTTCACATTCACTCAGACTGAACCCCTCCCCTCAAAATATTCTCTCCTTGTTTGTCAGATTGTGAGCATGCGAGGCCCCACCCATGTCTGCCTGTCAGCCTCTCAGCTTTTTTCAATTTCACTGTTTTGGCCGAGTGGCCAGGGGCCAGATGTTATTCAGCAGCTGGAGTGCAGCAGAGGGACGCTTCATTTTCAGGTTCAGTTCAGTGGAGCACAAATGTTCTTACTGTTAACACTATAATACATACAACTGATCATATTTATGTACTTGAAATGAAATAACATTTAGTCATCACTTTTAATAGTCAGAAATCATGTGACCATTTTTCTTCTCATTAGTTCTTACGCTGTTGATAGAAGAAAAAGGTCTTTGGGGAAACATGGGAAAAGCTCCTTTTCATCTCAGCACAGGGACAAGTCACCTGCCATATAAAGCTGAGTACAGTACCCTCTGTAGCTAAGGCTTGCCTTGTTCTGCAGTGTGTCCATGCTTTAGAAACAGCTGCAGATGTGGCCAGTGCACAGATTGAAAAAAAACAAACAAGTTAGACTATCACTGTTAAGTTGACTATCTGAGAGCTCTGACCCTGGTGAAGGTATATGGATGCTCCAGCAGCTCAGTGATGTACAGTATAATCTCAGCTGTTGAATGACATTCCCTTTGTCCTCCACATGTGGCCCACTGTGTTCATCCTGCTGCCTGGCTGTGCAGCTCTGTCCATCACTCGGCCAGTAATCAGAGTACTATAGTTACATATAGGAGCAAAGGTGACCCATCCATTGTCCTGTAGACTTCTTAATGAGGCAGTTACTGAACATAGTTCCTGCAGCCTCCAACAGACGCCTCAGTTCCAATGTTAGATTTGAAGAATCCCAGGTGAGAATACAGGATCAGACAGAGCCTTTGATTGTGCACAGGCTTTTGTCTGGTAAAAAAACCCAAAGGAATATTGCCTCCAGTCTCATGTCTCTTTTCTTTCATCCTGCTCTGGGCCGAGTTCAAAAGCAGCTTTTTATTTCATATTGTAACAAGTTCAATTAAAATAAAAAACTTAAGAGCTACCTTGTTTGTGACACCAAGAAAGTGTGAACATCATAGTATGGCTGTAGACTAAAAGCATCTGAGGCAGGCTGACATGATCTGAGCTCCACCCCACGGACTCAGATCATGTCAGCCTGAAGATGACTTTGGAAAATGAAACCCAGTCTAGAAGGGATTAATCTTGCAATTAAAGTTATGTCAAAGCAGTAAAAGAGTCTATAATCCTCTTTTTTTCAGTCCACAAAAAGGAAATTAAAATCTTTATCTTATGAACAAGAAAATACAGTTTTTGAAAACTCAGCGCAATATTCCAATTTTCAATTTTTCTTTTTTTAGATGTAAAACTGAATTCATATGGATCTCGTGGGGACGGCAGGAAGGTTTAAATTCTGACAACATAATAATATTTTGTATAACATTTCTGCCAGATTTGCAAAATGTGTAGGGAATGTTGCTCAATGCTGTGAGTGTGTTCCCTGTGTGTGTGTATGTGGTCACATTCACTCTTCCATCCAAGTGCTCAATCCAATCAGATGCTGGAGTGGCCTTTGCTGGGCAGAGAAGGACTGAGCTCGATTTTCCATTCTTTCACCATCACACTATAGTTAAAAAGGCCACCATGGACTGAGAGTGGTGCAGCGTACACAGGCCCCACAGAGAGGCCTGGCAGCACACGGACACTGTCAGCACACTTGGCAGCCCAGTCACACTGTGTGTGTGTCTGTGTGCGTGTGTGTGTGTGTGTGTGTGTGTGTCTGTGTGTGTGTGTGTGTGTGTGTGTGTGTGTGTGTGTGTGTGTGTGTGTCTGTGTGTGTCTGTCTGTCTGTGTGTGTGTGTGTGTGTGTGTGTGTGTGTGTGTGTGTGTCTGTGTGTGTGTGTCTGTGTGTGTAGCAGGGAGAGAGAGCTAGACACGCTTGTGAGCTGGATTTATTCAGGACTTTGTGAGACTGTGGCACATACACATACACATGGCTACATTGTGGCTCATTATATGACTTGATTATCTGATTATATGACCACTGTTCCTACTGTGGCGAGTTTAGTTTTGTCAATTGTTACTCACAAATGAAATGCTACTGTGACTTAACGAGGAGCTTCATCATGTTGAGAATATTACCATGCAGTCAGGTTGGCGAGGCAGTAGCTTGGTAAACACTGTGGATGTAGTAGATTATAATTTGGGTGACATTAAACAAAGTAGGAGAAAGAACAGAAGCAGTTTGTGTTTTGATTGAGTTCATTTACTGACTTGTGCCAAGCACATGAAGTCATACTCAGAGCGTCCAACCTGAGGAAAAGGAGCAGCTCATGCAGAGGTCAAACTCATCTCATAGAATGGGCTAGAAAATGCAGCTAAGCAAGCGTTCACTTCCTGCAGGTACTGTGGATGCAACAGAAGCTGGCCAAGTTTAACAGGCTGGCTTTGTAATGTTTCAATGCATCACATATAATGAAGCCATCAGAGGAGTTAGTGATGAATGAAAAGATGTTCTGGTGCCTTTTCATCTTCACAAGTTAGTGTTTGTTAGCTGCGGGGTGGGGGTGGGGTTAATTAATGGGTTTAGTTGGTTCGATAAAATATTTTATGCAACTTATTCAGATGATATTCAGATTTGATATATGTAATACTTCAGGTACCATAGTGTGTGTCAAAGGGAGCAGTTTCATAAATATCTAAATGTATGATTTGGCATCATGTTGGAGCACATGTGCACATCTGTAAACATGTTCAGAAATCCCAGGGCACAGATCTCAGTTTAGACAAAGCCCTGACTGTACTACCACACACAGTTCACTTTACAGTCTGGGAGTAAGAAAACATCTTACCTGAGGAAGTTCTCCAGGTCGTCGCGGCTGCAGGAGGACCAGGACAAGTCGCTGGGGTTCCGTCCTTTCACCCACTCCCCAGACATGATGTGGGAGTGGCCGGTGCAGGTGGCGTGGTCGTCATCGTGGCTCATCCCCATGCTGAGGACAGGACAGTGACACACAGCCGCCGTGTTAAACTGTGCTTCACAAACCAGCTGTCAGTCCTCTCACTTCCTGTTTGCAGAGACATTCTGAGGCCTTTTTGAAGCATGATACTTAGACACATACAGTACAGTGCTGGGTTCCCGGTGTAATGCTTACCTCGGGAGCTGAGTCTTTTCTGAGAACACATGGCTAAGCTCATGCTCACATCAGTGTGTGAGAGTTTCCAGTCCAGCTTTACTGTGTGTCACATGACCTTGTCCTGCAGCGTCTCTCTGCTCAGACAGCCTCAGATATTACAGTCATGGACGTACAGAGACGTTTGTATCCAGAACATTGTTTTATTCCTATGTCTGTTATGAAACGTGTAGGAACAGAAACAGGATCCCTGGGAAGGAGAACTGAAAACTAAATCTAACAAATGGAGGCTCGGGTCAGAACCATGATCCAGTGTCACTCCATTCTGTGGAAGTGTTGTATGGTAACTTGATAAATCACACTGATTGGAGTTTGACAGTGTGTCGCTGGGTCAACTGAACACAACTGTATTATCCTGTACAATGAGAAACAGATATGAGAACTTTGAACAGTGTCTTAAAACCTGTTGTGAGCACATCAAAGCCATGGTACAGTGAAGCTGGGGGGGATCTTCTGGCCTGCCTGGACTGACTGGGATGTTGCTACCAGCAGCCTGTGACGCCCTACATCAGCTCCTGTTAGGACTGCTGTGGACCATCATGCAGAGGGGGAGTTATAACGGAGACCAAGCCTTGTTCACACACACTCAGAGAGTGAAGGTTACAAGAAGAAGAATCTGTCACTCGTTGGGACAGTTGCAATGAGAGAAGCTAAATGACTGTATACTGAGAAAGTTCAACAGCAGTTCTCAGCCTCAGAGGGGCTCAGACACATCCTGACACCACCCCCCATGACCCCCATCACCAGCTCCAGACCTGCAGCGGCCTCGGCCTCTCCGCAGCTGCCCACTTCCAAGGCCCCCCCCCCCCCCCCCAACCACAGTGAGACAGAAACCCTGAAAAGAAATCAGTCATAATATTTAATACTATTTATTGAATAGTACTATAAGAACCATGGAAACACTCTGGAGATTCTCTGTCTTCTGTAGTTCACAGACATCTTTAACTAACCAAAGAAAAACAAGGACCACAGATCATAATGACTACAGACCTGTGAGGTAACAAAGTAATGTCACGTCAAAGTTCACCTACAGAGACAACGATTCTGTCGTCAGTGCTGTCAACATTGCTCTTCACTTCATCCTTGTCAGGGACCTGTGCCAGGGTCTCGTTTG